>JAODAL010006092.1:0-136992 GCA_025379985.1 Phyllomedusa bahiana
TTCCCACTTTGTTTAAAATTCTGTGAAACACTTAATGGGTTAATAAATTTCCCCAAAATGCGGTTTTGAATATTTTAAAGGGGGTGTATTTTCTTAGTTGAGGTATTTAGGGGGGTATCTAAATAAGGTCAATCAAAGTCCGTTAGAAGGGATGGTCCCTAAAAATTTTGTTAAAAATTTGGGGAAAATTCTAAAAATTTCTAACCCCCCTAATGTCTTTAAAAAAAAAAAAAAGAATTTAAAAAAATTAGGCCAAACTACCGCAGACATTGGAGATGCTAGTTAAAAACTATTTGGTGGAATAATATCTGTCTTAAAAGAAGAAATTTTTTGAATTTTAAAAAATTGGTAAATTTTTCAAAATTTTCACGATTTTTTGTTTTTTTCAAAAATTTAAACAAGCATTTATTGGACCAAAATTTTTATTATCTTAAAGATAAGTGTACGGGAAAAACAGTCTTGAATCACTGGATGGGGAAAAGTGTCAAAAAGTTTTCTAAAATTAAAGTGACACATGGATTTCAAAAATGGGGGGCTTGTCAGAGAGGCCAAAAACTGCTCCGGCGGAAAGGGGGGTTAAATAAATACAAAGGAACAGGCTTAGATAAACCTTAAAATTTTCAATGTGCTGTGGCAGGTAGCATTAAAATGTATATGCAGTGCATTGCACCACCTGGACTTCAGTCCAATACCCAAAAAATCAAAATTAGAACGTTAAGAGAAGCAGTTCTGGGGCAAGCTGTGAACCCTCAAAAATTGCTTTTAAAAAAATGGTTTTTTGTAAAGATATCTTTAGCACCCGTGGCAGCCCCTTCCCCAAATCAGTACGTGGGCGGTATGAGCCCCCAAAGCGTTGGTCCCCCGGACTTTATAGTCGGTGACTCACAGAATCCCCCGGTCTTGATTGGCTTCTTCTGCACATGTCATGTAGGCTTCCCTTCTTCCTCCAGATTTCTTTGCCCCATGTAATCCATGTGCTCGCAGCCTTTTATCAATAAAAACACACTTCGTTCATGCAAAGTACCCAAACTTCGACTTTGTTCAAAACCGGAATTTTTCCCGAACTTCGTTAGAATCAATTTCCCCATCTCTAAATATAACCACTATTTTCAGTTGTTTCACATTTTTTTTGTTAAGTATATAATTCCACATGTGTTTTTTCATAGTTTTGATGCCCCCAGTGTGAATTACAATTTTTATGTCATGAAAATCGAAAAATTTGGAATGAGAAGGTGTGTCCCAAAATTTTGGTCTGTACTGAATATACATTTTATGTATTGGTGGTGTGTATATGTAGTGATCCCCCCTTATCCCTCACTTCGATATCCATTAAAAAACCCCCCTTCAATGTTTCAAAAAACCTCATACTTTTTTTTTCCTCATTATCTTTTATTTCGTTTCCATCACACTTTTCTGAAAACACAGGATAACGGAGTATCCCCCGTGTATATATGTAACGGTCTGGAGGGGGATCCAGGGCCACCCCAGCGATGGGGTTTTAAACCACACCAGGGGGTGGAAACTAAGTAGGTCCCCGGGATTTAACGAGCCCCCCCCCAAAAGGGGTGGTCTTTCGCGGGGGAGTTACCCGGTCACTTCCATGGGGGGGCCCCTTTCCTGCGGTGGGGCCAAGGGTAGGCGAGGTATGGAAACGGGGGCAGGCTGTAGTCTGGGACAGGAGGAGGGGGAAGGCGGCTCGGTTCGTAAAAGTAGACAGGAGAAGGTCGGTGGGGCCCAAAGGGTTTGTGGTCGGTAACGTAAGCTCGAGGTTCGATCCGGTAGACAGGAATGACAATCTAGGAAGGCTTTTTCTCCAATGGGGAAAATACCCCAAAGGGGATCCGGCTGGGCCCGCCGGGAAGAGGGGGAAACTTAAATAGGGGGCAGTGCCCGGGGCCCAAATTGCCCCAATTAAACCGGGCCCGCACTCCCCCTTTAAAATTTCAAACTGCCGGAGCACGAACCCCCTTTAGGGGGCGGGCCACGCCGGGGGGAGATGGGGGCAGGCTGAGCGGAAAGCGGTGGCCGGGAAAGGGTGAACGCCGGGGGGGGGAGGGGGGGTTGAGGGGCCCCAAAAACCCCGATGGGGGGGGAGGGGGCTCCGTTGGGTGTAGGACCCACGGGAGCGCCTGGACCCAGGACAGTGGTCACGGGGGGTTGTGCCCGAACCCCCCCCTCCCCCTTTGGGGCCCCCCCAATCTTGGGCCCCTTTTTTTTTACTGGTTTGGGGAGGAATTTTCTGGATGAGGCTGCGGTTCAAAAAAATTCCCCTCCGGCCCCAAGACCCTTTTCTTCAGGCCCCAAACCCCCTTTCCCTTTTCCACTAAAAAGTTTTCTTTTTCCTCTAGTTTCCTGGGGCCCCAGAACCCTTTTTTCGACCCCCAAAGACATTGGGTGCATAGCCAAAAAAAGACGGGGGGAGGAAAAACCCTTTTTGGGGAAAAAGGGGGATTGAGGCCCGGGGGTTTTCCCAGTAAGGAGACATGAAAGGGTTTTGGGGAATTCTCTAGTAGGGGGGAAAGCGGGGTTTTTTTAGGACCCCGGGTTTGGATGGGGGTTTTATGACCTAAAAGGGCCCCAAAAAAAGGGGGGGGGCCCAGTTTGTGGGGAAGGCATTTTAAAGGCGGGACTTTCTAGCAAAAGAGCCCCCGGTAAAGGGGGAGAAAAAACCGGGGAGAGTTTCTTTTTTGTCCGCTTGAGTTTCATGCCCCTCAGAAGCGAAAGAGCAGGGACTGACGAGTTGGGACCAGATGGCCTTCTTTGCCCTTAAACCCGTGCTTTCCCCCGCCGGGACCTGGGAGGGGGTTTGGCCAGAGGGAGAGGAGGGCGGGGAGGGCAGGCCATACACAATGTAAAAGGGGGGGAGACCCCGGGGGACTCAAAATCCAGGGAGTTAAAAGGAAAAACTCCGCCCTTTGGCAGAAAGTTGGAAAATCTTCTTGCCGTGACGAGACGAAAATGGCGAAAGGGTTTAAAACCCCCAAGACGGGTTTGGGCCCCTTTTCTCCACCTGGCCTTTGGTCGGTGGGTGGTGGGAAAAAGAGAAGTAAACTTCACCTGAAGTTGGTTACCCGGGGGTCCCCCAAAACCCTGGAGACAAACGGAACTCCCGGCCCGAGAGGGATTTGTGAGGGAGCCCTGTAGATGGAACACATGAAGGAATTAGTTCCCCAGAACGGGGGGCAGACGGCGGCCCGGGCAACGGGCGAAATGCCCCATCTTGGAGATTTGATGGGGGTTCCCAGCCCGAGGGAAAGGAAGATCAGTTATAAAGGGCCCCTTGGAAATTTTGGGGCCCCAAGGTTGAGTTGGGATGGGTGGGGGTGGCTGTAGTAGGCCTGTCGGCTTGGGCGGGGGCCATTTTTTGGGGCGGGCACGGGGGGGTCACAAGACGAAAAAAGGCCCTTTAAACCCATCCTTTTTTAAGGGTTTCGGGGCCCCAATTTAAAAACGGGAAATCAGGGGGAAAGGTTTTTTCGGGCGGGGGATGACCAGCCACCAAAAAAGCAATGTCCCCATTTTAAGTAGGCCCTGGGGAGGAGAAAGGGGGGGACAAAAAGTCCTTCCAGGGGAAACCTTTCCCAGAGGTCCCAAGGGAGCTCCCGAGATAAGACGTTCTGGAGGAATTATGTGTTCGGAGTGTATTTTTCCACCAGGTCGGAGGCACGGGGGGGAAGGGGCGTCAGCTTTCACATTCTTTTCTGCAGGCCCGGATTTAATCTGGGAAATTGAAACCGGGGGAAAAAGAGCGACCACTAAGCCTGGGCCCGGGGTTAAATCGCTGAGCCGTTGAAAATATTGGGGGTTTTTGTGGGGGCCGGGGGTTTGATACGGGTGGGGGAAACAGGCATCCCAGGAGTTTTTAAATCCCTTTAAAGGGCCAGTATTATGGCCAGAGCTCCCCGATCGGCAAAACTTTTTTAATTCCCCCTCGGCCGAGAAAAACGTTTTTGGAAAGAGAAACCGGGACGTTACAGTATTACCCGTGGGCCCCCCTTTTTTCGTAAGAAAACTGCTCCCGGTCCCAAAATGAGGATTTCCCCTTCACCGTGAAGGGGTTTTGGGGATCCGGGGCTTTCAAGGATAAAATTTCCCGGTTTGAGAAAGGGGGCCCCCTTTAGCCTCCGGAAAACGCCTCTTCCCCGGGCCTCGAAGGGGCCCGCTGCGTGGATTGGCTTGTTTCTTGGTAAAGGGGCCCCTATCGGAGCCACCAGCGTTTGAGAAGTGGGGGGATGAAATTGGCGGTAGTTGGTTTCAGAAGCCCAAGAAAAAGCTTATAGCCGCCCGCCGACCCGGGCGTGGCCATTGCAACAAAGGTGCAGTTTTGCTGGATCCTTCCCCTAGGCCTTGGTCAGAAATTTGGGAACCCAGGAACGGGAGGTGGCTGAAAGGGAAGAGGCACTTCCCCCGCTTGGCATTTCAGTTGGGTTTTCCCGGGGACGCTTTTAAAAACCCGGGAAACATGAAAGCGGTGAGTTCGAGGGGCGGGGGGGAGTACACCAGGATGTCTTTAAGGGGAAAAAAAACCACCAAAGGGGGGTAGAAAGGGGTCCTTTGAAGAAGTCATTTTACGAGCTCCGAAAGACGGCAGGTGCATTACACAGCCCCAAGGGCATCACCAAAGGGACTCAAAAGTTTTCCCTTTCCCCGGTGGGGTTTAAAGGCCGGGCTTCCATTTCCCTCGCCCCTTGCGGATTCGGACCAAATTTGTAGGCCCCCCTCAAAATTTTCCCAATTGGAGGAAGAAACTGTCATATTTTTGCCTGGCAATTTTATCCTGGGATGTTCTGTTTAAAACTATGCCTTCCAGCCAGCGATGGTTTTTAATTCCCCTGCCTTTGTGCATTTCCAGGTGCAGTACTTCGAAATGGGCCCAGCTATTTAGCCCACCCTCGGGCTAGGCGGGGCCCTGGTTTTTTCCTAACCCTGTTTTCCCGGGACAATATTTCTTTTTTGCTCCTTGAGTTTTTTTCCTGGACTTTCCCTGGACAGTCTGTGCCTCCCGGAAAAGGGTTTGGATATACTTTTTTTCTGCTTTGTTCCTGGACTCGTGTTTTTTTTTTTTTCCACGTTCCCAAGGATCCACCTTTTGTTATTATTTTTTGTGTTGTTGTATGTTTTTTGTTTTCTTTAATAAAATCCTTTTTTGGGCCATTAATCAACAACAAAATAATCTCAGGCCTATAATAATGGTCCTGGGGAAAGGCCTTTCCAAATTTGGCCGTGGTTTATTGCTGAATGTTTTTAAAGGAGTATGAGGCATTTACGATGGTGACCCCCAAATTTTTTTGCCTTTCGGGGCTGCGCCACTTTGGCGAGGACCCCATGCCCCCAGCGCCCCGTCCTGGGGGCGACCCCGGCCCAGCAGCGCCAGTTGGCTGGCGATCCCCGTGCCCAGCAGCGCCACTTGGCGGCATCCAGTGCCCGCAGCGCCCCGTTGGCGGCGATCCCCAGTCCCAGCGCGCCCCCGTTTTGGCGGCGATCCCGTGCCCAAAGAGCCCCTTTTGGGGGCGAGGACCCCGTGCCCAGCAGCGCCCGTCTGGCGGCGGGGGACCCCGGCCACAGCGCCACATTTGGGAGCGAGGACCCCCTGCCCCGCGCACCACGTTGGCAGGAGGACCCATGCCAGCCCCCGTCTGGGGGCGAGGACCCATGTCCAGCAGCGCCCGTCTGGCGGTGCCCCCGATTCCTTTGGGGACCCTTGGGGTCCGGAGGCCCTCTAAAAGGGGGGGTAGTGTCATATTGCCTGTTTGAATCCTGGGATGTTCTTTTTAAAAAGGCTATGCCTTCCAAACAGTGATGGTTAAACGCTGCCTTTGTGCGCTTTTCCCGGTGCCCCGTACTTCTGCAATCAGGCCCCGGTATTTAGCCCCCTTGGCTCTAGGCTGGGCCCGGAAATTTTTGACATTCTGATTTCTTTGGGAAAAAGTCATTTCTGCTTTTGTCCCCCTTTAGTTTTCCTGGACATTCCTCTGGCAGTTGTGTCCTGCCCGGTAAAGGTTTGGATTACTTGTTTTTGCTTTTTTTTGGACTCTGGTTTTCTTGTTTCCCAATCTCAAGGATCCATCTTTTGTTATTATTTTTGTGTTGTACGTTTTTTGTTTTCTTTAATAAAATCCTTTTTGGCATTAATACAACAACGTGACAAGATCTTTGTGCCCTGCAGGCGGTCAAACAGTTCTGTGATAAACGGCAATGGTTAACGGTTTTTCACTGTGATCTTGTTCAGACCCCGGTAGTCTATGCAGGGCCGTAAGGTACCGTCCTTCTTCTTTACGAAAAAGAACCCGCACCGCGGGAGACGAGGACTTCCGGATGAACCCTTTCCTGAGATTCTCCTGGATGAAATCAGACATGGCTTGGGTCTCAGGACGGGACAATGGGTAGACTTGGCCCCGGGGAGGACTGGTACCCGGCAATAATTCGATCGGGCAATCGTATGGACGATGCGGAGGAAGACTCTCGGCTTCTCTCTTGGAGAACACATCGGCGTACTCCAGATATTTGGGCGACAGCCCGGGCAACGGTTCCTGAAGGGTCGAGCGAGAGCAGGAAAGCACCGGCGGGGTTTGCCACACAACAGCGCCCCGAAGTTGGGACCCAACGAATCACCTCTCCAGATGTCCAGTCCAGAATGGGAGAGGAGCCGCACCCATGGAGTCCGAGGAGGACCGCCAACGAAGAGCAAAGGAACACTAGAAGGAGATCTCTTCTTTATCCCTGCGCCCCACGTGGAGGGAAAGAGGCTTGGAGACAAACTGGATGGTGTCGCATAAGCAGCTCCCCGCTGACGGATGAGATGACAAGCGGTTTTTCCAAGGGCCCAAACGGAACCCGGGATACTGCTTCACTAGAGCCCTGGTGGATGAAGGTTCCCGCCGAGCCGAATCCAGAAACGCCGGAACCTGGAACGATACCAGTCCTGAGACGACCTGCACGGGCATTCAACAACGTGGAGGAGAAGGAGTTTGCACTAGGAATGCCTCCCCCACAAATCCTAGGTGCGGGGTTTCCCGCAGGCTTGGGGCCCCTGGGACATTCCTCCGGTAATGCCCGGGCTGCCCAGTAGAGGCACAAGTTCCTTTGCCGATGCTGGGCCAAACTTTTGCTCAGAGAGACGAGCCCGATCAACCTGCCTTGGCCTCATAGTGGGTGTTGGCGGCTGTGGCGCAGGGGGACTCTGGAAACACAGGCGAGGAAAACCGGCGAGGTTGGGCTGACTGAAGTTCTTGCCGAAGTTCCTCCTCCCGTTCAATGAAATGTAGTCGTTGCGGGTCGCTAACCGGATTTAGGTCACTGAGGGAAGAACGGGAGGTCTTCTAGCGGCAAGACGTCCTTAACTCGGTTGAGAGCCTTTCTTGAAGGTGGCGCACAGAGCGGCCTCGTTCCATGACAGTTCAGAGGCCAGAGTGCGGAATTGTACCGCATAGTCTCCTACAGAAAAGATCCCCGGCGTAGGTTTAGGAGGGCGTCTCAGCGGAGGATGCACGAGCCCGGTTCCCGAAAAACATTGCGGAACTCACTGAGGAAGATGAAGATTCGCCGTACAGGATCGTTCCCGTCCCACAGAGGTGTAGCCCATGCCAGGGCCTTCCCCGGAGAGGAGGCTGACCACGAAAAGCCACTTTCGCAGTTCGGCAGGAACTGATTTAGCCAAACAGCTCCACGTGCATAGAGCATTTGGGTGATGAACCTTCCTGCAGGTTTCAGGTCTCCGTCGAACTTAGCTGGGAGTGGACAGCCGAAGCTTGGGACCCCTCAGTGCCACTGGAACCATAAAAGGCAGGGACAAACCCCTGGAGATGGTGAGGGTTGCTGCTGCTGGACGGTAACGAGTTGCTTTCAAAAATGGTGGATAGCTGGTAAAATTGCTGCGCCTGTTGACCGAGTTGCTGTGAATGGTGGCAACAACGGTCGTCAATCCGCCAGGCTGGGTAACGGCACCTTGGCGGGAAACCATGGCCGGATCCTACTGTAACGGTTGGAGGTGGATCCATGGACCACCACAGGCGATGGCGGGAAGCCCACACCAGGGAGTGGAATCTAAGTAGGGCCGGTATTTACCAGAGCCCCCCGCAAAGCGGGATGGCCCGCTGCGGTGGGAGTCTACCAGGTCACTTCCACTGGCGGGGCTTGCCTGCGGGTGGCGGCCAAGGGTAGGCGAGGTACGGAATCCGCAGGCAGGCTCATATTCGGGGACAAGCAAAGGGGGTCAGGACAGGCGGCTCTGGTTCGTAAACGTAGACAGGTAGAAGTCAGGGCTGGCGGCAATGTTCGTGGCGGTAAAGTAAGCTCGAGGTTCGGTACCAAAGGTAAGACAGGAATAGACAATACTAGGAAGGCTTTCTCCAACGGGAAATACACCCCAAGGATCCGGCGAGGGCCCCCAGGAAGAGGCCGGACTTAATAGGAGGCAGTGCATCGGCAATGAGCAATTACCGGCGCACTGCCCTTTAAATTTCAAACTGCCGACGCGTGCGCGCCCAAGGGCGGAGCCACGCGCCGGGAGACGGAGAACCGACTGAGGGGAAGCATGCCGGGTAAGTGAACGCCAGCGGGATGGGGTGGGGGGGGGTGAGCGGACCCCGAACCCGAAGTGCGGGACGGGGTCCGCTTGGTGTAGGAAACAAGATGCGCCTGCGTCCCGGGACAGTGGGTCGCTGGGGCGTCTGTTTACAATATAAAGGTATAACACAAAGTACTAAGTATAAAATCAGTAAATAAATAGTCATACAATTACCAAATTAATATTTATACACAAAACCAAAAATCCCAAAGGGCATTTCCAAAATTCCACAAATATGTAGAACAAAGGTGGGCCAGTCCTTGAGCCTATCGGTGTCTTCCAAAGTGCATGACAGCGGGGGACGTGTGGAGCTGTAACTACAGTCAGGGACAGTACATGTCCTTTACGGCCCACCTGGGTGAATGTGCTTCCCTGCCCGGGCACACCCACAACTTGGAAGGAGATGTCGCTTTTCCCTCCACGTTGCCTAAACTGCTGCCCATGCGCCAATGTCCGCCCTCTTTCACCACCTCAGCCTTCCACTGCAGCGACAAGTCTTAGTGCTCCTCCAGCATACCACATGTGTAGGGCCCAACGCGGGTCATGCAGTTCTACACCTGGTTTGCCTAGGCGAATGAAGTCCAAAGGGAGGGAAATGCTCCGTGTCATGAAAAAACGAATCGATTCCTGGCATTTCCGCGACAACTGAAAAGCCATGGTGACAGACAGGAAAAGAACATGGTGTCTGCACTGTGCTGAGGAGGGTTAAGCCATGCGCCTGCATGGCGGGACGTGGGTTTATTCTGGTTGTCAAACGGTTCCCCATGTTTTTGCACCCATCTGCAAGACATTCTAAAAATGGCCAGGAAAAATGTGCATGCACTTGATCCATTCCTACACCAACAAGCACACCCCCCTGAGCTGAACAGAACAGAGGGAAACTATAACAGAGAAAAACAGAGAGAAAAAACAGAGAAAAAGAGAGAGAATCTATGAACAGGGGAAGGCCATTAAATGATTTCTTGATGATACTACATAAGCCATTTCTTACAGCTTAATGGCTGGACTAGACTGAACCCAGTAGCAGGCAACACTGGCCCCTATGCTGTTTGGGAAAGATAAACAGGTGCACCTTATTGCTGAGCAGTAGCTCTCACACCCCACCAAAAGGGGAACAATTCAATGATAAAAAACTGCACGTTTAAACTTGTACCTATTCAAAACCAGCATGCAGAAAAAGCCACAGTATAATATATGGGGAGATTGCACAAATGCCCAAAAATACCAATAAGCAACCACTCACATTTCCCTCCATGCATGAGGGGGTGGTTATCTGGTACTACAATTGCATATAGATAAGGTGATACAAAGGGTGCCATAAATACAGATACGTGTGGTTCAAAATGCTGGCTTACAACCTATTAGTGACACCCATACTACTAGATTAAAGGCGCTGACCAGCCTTTCTAGGTGCCCAGTACAAAAATACAGACACCCTCCGCTCCCTAGTATTTTTTGGGCATAAAAAATGACATATTAGAAAAATATTAAATATGAGGTATTAGTTGTAAAAGGCCAATTTTATTTCATAAGCTGCAACCGCGTCAAGGGTCCTCATGTCTTGGGAGTCTCTACACTAACAATTTACAAAAAAACAAACAGAAAAAAATGGGACATTATTTTCTTATTTGTGCAATCTTCCCTGTATTATCTGTGGCTTTTCTGCATGTGGTGTGAAAGGTTCAAGTTAATGTGAAGTTTTTTTTCATCTTATTGCTCCCCCAGTTTTCTGGGAGAGCTATTTCTCAGCAATTAGATGCACCCCCAAAACATAGGGGGGCCGTGTTGTCTGCTTCTGGATTATCTAATACAAACCATTTTAACGTAAGTATGGCCTACGTATTTTTTGAGTAAATAATGTCCCCCTTTTTTTTTGGATTTTTTTATGATGCAACGACAGGGTATACCCGTGTAATTTTTGATGACAGCCCGGGCAGCTCACGCGTGACACTTCCTTTGCTCAGGCCCTTTGAGGGGGGCCATTTTTTTTGTCGTCCCAGGACTACGGAATGAACAAGTTTTTCCCACTGCTTCATGTCCGGGAACAATGCTGAAAATCTGTCTGGTCAGGGGACTGGAGGAATGGCGACTCCCTCTCACAGCCCAGGTCCAGTGGGGGCGAACTGGAGGGAGGGGGAATTGGAGCACAAGAAATGTCGGCTAAAGGGGTTTTTTTCACCCAGGTAAAAAGAGGGAGGAGCAGGAGCAGCTGGGGGGTAGAGGGAGATAAAGAAGACGGGGCAGATGACCCAGCAAAAAGTGGCAGTATACATGGGATGGAGGCAGGGAGTCCCTCAGAGTCATTGTGCTGCTTCTGATTTGCCGGGTGTGACAGCGAATAGTGCCATCCACTTGGGGATACTTTGGCTCCACCCTTTTGGCCCTGTACTGGTCCAAAAGGGGGGCCCCTTTTTTTTCACTATGAGACTCCTATTAGTCAGTTGGCCCCGCTGCCTACTGCGCCATCCCCCATCCGTCGCAGTTTGACCGGGGGGGTTTTCCCTGTGCCACGTAAAATGCCACGGTGCTGTGGGGGTGGGGGGTGGTGGGGTAGGAGCATACCAGCTCCCATCACAAAACCTGATCTGGAGTATTGATGGCAGCTTTCTTCCCCCGCCAAATTAAGAAGGTACTCACCAGCATCAGCACCTGGAACAGACCCAAACCCGGGATTCTTCTGGCCCTGACCAGCTACATTTCTGAGCCCCACCCCCCTAACCACACTCTGCTACCAGCTGCCCCTTTCCCCTTCCCCCAAAATTTTTCAAGGGACTGGTTTTGGCCACCCCCCTCCCCATCTTCATAAAACTTTTTATGTGCCTTCGATGCTGCTGCCCCCTCACCACTCGGTACCCTATGCTGCTGCGGGTCTACCCACCTCCGGGCTATGTCACTATTCAGCCTCTGGCTCGATGCTGCTGCCACCTGCTCATTTGTCACCTACTGCCGCACCTCAAAATATGTCCCGTGTCGCTCTCCAGCCTGATTTGCGTTGCGCCACCCCCTCCCACTGTGAATTATGCCAATTGGTGGCCTAATCATGCTTGCCCCTTCACAATCTGTATTGTGCCATCTGTGGCCTATAATGTTCCCGCCACCTACAATTTGTCATTGTGCCCTCTGTGGCCTACTCTGCGCTTCCCAACGCCCACCCTCCCTTGAACCCTGGGTTTCCTAATGCTGTTTCCACCCTCCAAACTCTAGTTTTCCCACTATGTTTGGGTTTCCCTTTTTTTTAATCTATCAAAGGAATAAAAAAGGACAAAACAAAACCCAATTTTGGGTCTTATTGCCGATTGAAAGGGAAAAAATGATCAGGGGACATCAATGAAAAATTATGCTGACACATTCCCCACTCTTTCAGGGGGGTGGGGGGGGGGCCCCTACATGTTTCGGGTTTTAAAATAGAATTACCAAAATAAGTGAAAAATATTTTAAACCCTTTTCCAAAAGATAGCAATGCCCAAAAGGAACGGCGGATTTTAGATGTGTGTATGGGGGGAAATCTACATGGATTTTACACAGAGTCCCAAATAATGAAAAATTAACTCTTTTCCCCAGATGCAATTTCCAAAAAAAAAAAACGCTGGTTCAGGAAAGGTGTGTATATGACCAACCTATGTATCTGAAAGGTATTTCACTCCAGTAACTCTAAAATTGGGAAGTATTTTGCACAAAGTGCAATCTAGTGTGCTACAGGGAGATGCTTGGCATATAGACACAGTGACAAGTGGCAGAATTTTAAAAATGGCTCCCCCCAACTTATAGGGCTGTGACATCACAGAAGCTGTCTGGCTAATGTTTGGGCTGTATGTCTGCATGTGTCATTGGGGATTTCCCTTTCTTCCCCCCATACTTTTTGCCCATGTCACCCATGTGTCGTTGGCAATTTTAGATTCGTTACTACGAATCGCCAGAATTTTGGTTCGTTCAGAATCTTATTTTTTTCATTCTAAACGAATTCCACTTCGTTAAAAGAAATTCGCCATCCCTAAATCACACCACATAATAATTTGAAAAATTTCGGCAACACCATAAAATACATGTCACCCAACATAATGATGAAATAATATGCAACACCTACCCACATTCTACCACTAGGGACAAAATAATGCCCCCAAAATAATGACTGAAAAATCCAATCCCATTATTAAATAAAAAACCTTACATAGGAAAAATTTCCGAAATACAGTGACCTTACGTGGTAAAAAACAGTGTAGTCATGCACTCTGCAACTTATACGGGGGAAAAAAAAAAATATTTAGTGAGTACCAATTGTGCAAGTTCTCCCCAAAAAAGAGAGAGAGGTGTAATTGACATCATAGTAGACCTCCAACTATGAGGGAAAAGGGCGACATGTAAAAAGGGGCTTTTCGCCGTTTTCGGGGCGTTTACTGCGCCCCCCGGCCGAACCCCCGTGTCGGATGCAGGGATGGGGTGTTGGCGCGGGTTTCGCCACTTTCAGCTGCGCCCACATGAAGGGGCGGGCAAGGGGCCGCGGTGGGGACGGGTGTTGGGGGGTTTTCCCGGGGCGGGACGCGGCGCGCTCGAAAACCCCGAGGTTGTAAAAGGCGGTTCCCCAAAAGTGCGGTGAATGCGGGCCGGCAGCTCCAAAGCAGCCGTTTTATTTTGGTCTAAATGCCCCGGGGGAAGCAAAAGTAAAGCAAGATCGGACATGGGGGAAGAGATAGAAGATCGCGACAGAAATTGGGGCGTCCGCTCGTGAGCGGAGTATGTTCCCGAAAAAATCGCTTTTAAAGGCAGAAAACTTTGTCGAAAAGAGCTAAAAAATAAAAAAAATTTTTAAAAAAAAATCACTTTCCAAAAAAACTGAAGGGGCAATATCAAGGGGTTTCGGATTTTGGAAATTGCCCGGGAAAAACAGTAAATTTAAATTTGAAAACTATTCTCATTGGTCGGCAGAAACCCCGGCCAAAAAGAATAGGAGGGCGTGAACCATTAAAACTATGGAGCGATTGACCCAATCAGATCAACGGGGGACAGTTCAAAAAACGTAAAAAAAAGCAGGGGAAAAGTGATTGGCTGAGCTAGCGGTGGCTTGGCTATCTCGGGCCCAAACGAATAGGAGCGCCCGGGACCCTTATGCCCATGGAGAATTTTTAAAAAATCAAAATCCAAGCGGGGGCAGTTCAAAATACAGTAAAAAATGCAGAAAATAGCTGATTTGGGTTTAACTGCGGTGGCTTGGTATCCCAGCAATCGAGGCGAGCTACTTCTCCCTTGTAGTCTTGGAAGAGATGGGCGCAATGCAATTCGGGCTCAGCGGTGCGGCATGGGTATGAATAAAAAAAACATTTTTATTAAAATGTAAAAAAAAAATTTTCGTAAAAGCGTGAAACCTTCTTTAAAAAAAAAAAGACGTTTGGCGAGACGGGGTAATAGGGAAATTTCAATAGAGAGAATTGGGGAAATACAGTAATTTAATTGTTTTAAAGGGTTTCATTTGGGCGGCAGAAGCCAGCCATTAGAAAAAAGAGCGAAAAAACCCCCTTTAAAAAACCTATGGAGAAGTTTTGACCAAAAGATAGGGGGACAGTGTCCCCTTATTAACCTTGGAGGGAAAAATAGACCCAATCAAAATCAAAGGCGGGACAGTTCAAAATACAGTAAAAAAAACAGAAAAGAGAGTTGGTGAGTAGCGGTGGCTTGGCTATCCCCGCCCAAACAAGAGGAAGTACTTTCCCCTTGTTGTCTATGGAGAGATGGCCAAGAAATCTGGGGCTCGCGCCGTGGGCATGGAGTATGATAAAAAAAAATTTTTATTTTAAAGGTAAAAAATTATTTGATAAGCGCTGAAACCTTTTCTAAAAAAAATAGTTTAAAAAAAACCCCAAAACGCTTTTTTCGCCGAGACCCGGGGCTAATAGGGGAAATTTCAATAGAGAGAATCGCCGGGAAAACAGTAATTCAAAAATTGTTTAAATCTTTGATTTGGGCGGATAACCAGCAATCGATGGGCGGGAAAGGGGCCCCTTATTTCCCATGGGGGAGGATTGACCAATCATGAACTAGGGAGCGACAGGGGACCCATTATAACCTATGGAGAAAAATTGACCAATCATATTCAAAGGCGGGACAGTTTCAAAATCAGTTAAAAGGCAGAAACTAGACTGATTGGTTGAAGCGGCTGGAGGGCTCGTCAGCTTAGAATCAGAGCGCGAGATACTTTTCTCATAGAGTTCTATGGGAAAAGAAATTCGAGCGAGCTCTGTGATTGGCTAAGTTAAAAAGAAGTAAGGTTATTTGGACAATTGGGAGGCGAGCGACGCACTATGGGTTTTATAATGGCAATCTGAAATAAATACTGTACATGGCCGAATCAAAATGTTAGACGAAAGACGTTGTCCTGATGTGTTTTAAAACGATTACATATTATGGGGTAACGTAATAATATATATTTTATTCAATAAAATTCTTGTTTATTTCTTTATTTTCGTTAGCTAAAGGATCAATAGTATGGGTGCACGAAAATAAAGAAATTAACTTGATTTCCGATTCCTTTCTCCATCCAATTCTTTATTATGTATTGTTGCTGCGCTGCCATCTGTACCAGAATTACATATGCTCCCTTTGTCTTTGTTCATAAAGTTTTTCTCTGAGGGAGTGTGTTTTTTTTATGCCTTGCTGAGTCATTCTGTTTAGTTATTTTCATCTTAATGTGAACCATCCTTTTGGCTAGCAGAAGCATCATATTCTGACCAGTAAACTCCAGACTTTCTCCAAGCAAAATTGCAGCGACATTCTGCAAAACAGAAAACAAAACAACAGGCAGCAAAGCAACAGAGCTGCAACAACAAACAGCAGCAGCAACATAACTTGCACCAAGTTTATACTACTACAGAGATATACCACAAGTTCTGTTCAGTGATCATTGCTGTATCCAGGTAAGAAACCTGCATTCTGTTTCATTACCACTGTGTTACTTTATCTACTAGCTGAGCCTGCTTGGGCCTGTCTGCTCCACTTTCTGGATACGAAGGTAGGAAAGTTCCAGTCATATCATCCCACCAGCCAGTTCACCTTCATTTCGCCTCATGTGAACAGAAACAGTCAGAAATTGTATTTGGAATGCCAAATACATCAGTCAGAAATTGCTTTTGATTTCCCAATTACATCCAGTCAGAAATTGCTTTATGAGCCCAAGGAATCAGTCAGAAATTGCCTAAAGCCAAGACTAACAGTCAGAAATCTCCCTAGACATTATGCTCATGTGATAAGACTACGTTGCTACGGGCACCAGAATTGAAAAACCCCGCAATCGGCTCAAATCACCTGGGAATTCTTTGTTCTGGTGTCCCATAGAAGCTGTGCTGCGATTTTCCAGCCCAAATCAAAAGTTGGTTTTCTTAAAGGAGACAGTGCACCTTAAATAATAATTGCCGAAAAACAGCTTGTGCAATTTCCAGTGTTGAAACACAGCAAGTACATCTTGATACTGAGGATTTTGAAGAACCAGGAAGCAGAACTGCACTTCCAGCAGGACCAAGATGTACGACCAAAAACGCTTCTCAAACAGACACATAAAGCTTATTGAAAACTATCACAATATAAAAAGTGAGCTCTGTGATAACTGGAAGAGGATGGGAACGAGTTACCTCCCTTATGTCGAGCTTTCATTCCTTCAAAGGTGATGACGAGAGCTTACGAGAGGCTGTTGCACGGTGAATACAGCACACGAAATATTAGGCTCTGGGTGTTTGCAAAAGCTATATCACCTTCTTAAAGGACTCTAATGTCGATGAAGCCATAACAGTGCTGAAAAAGTCAGAATCAGTGGAAAGAGAAGAGACGTCATGGTGCAGAATTGCTAAGATAAGCGGTACGCCGTATCTTCATCTGCAAGTGACTAGAACAAACAGATCAAAAACTCATCTAAAACATTCGTCACGAACATAACAAATCATCTTGATCAAGAAGCTCAGTCCTGAGTGACAGAATAATAGTGGCCACGCATAGATTTTTTTATACAGAACCCCAAAGCCAAAAAATAAGACGTGCCTTCAGAGAGAAAGGAAGAATGGTAGAAAGAAACGTGCGTGAGAAGGCTCAGGCAGAAAGAGAAAGTGCAGAAGCAGAGGCTCAGGCAGAAAGAGAAAGTGCAGAAGCAGAGGCTCAGGCAGAAAGAGAAAGTGCAGAAGCAGAGGCTTGGTTAAAAGATTTCTTCAAAATAGAGATGGAGAGGAAAATCAATTGGCTAAAGAAAGGGACTTGAGCGGAGTAATGAGCCAAGGTCTTGATCCAGTTTGCTTGCCACAGAAAAGGTCAAATCAGTGATCGCACCAGTATTACTATGTGCGGAGACAGTTACCTGCAGAGCCAACTGTCTTAATATGTTTCAAGTTGACAACACTGAAACCTCCAAGTCAGCTCTACTCCTTATCTCTGGTGCCACCCCAGAACCCACACAAAATAATGGTCTCATCACCCAGACATGCCTTTCTCAATGAAAATGATCAAGAAGATGGCACCAGGTGTTTTTTGGCCTAGTTCCACAGCAACGTGAGGCAGCGGACATCGAACTTCCAGAGGCTAAACCAAAAGCTCAACCCTGCAGCAAACTATCATTCTCCCGAACAATCTCACCCTTTCACGCCAGGCTACCCCACACCCCAAGGGGTTACCACGAGTGTCGGAAGAAGCAGTGAGAAAGCAGATTTATCGGAGTTCGGTAGGTACATGGTTAGCAGGGTGCTGATTAAAATCAGTGTTCAAAATTTGTTGAACCGCGCAGAGGAGCTACAAGAGCTGGAAGCAACCTTCAAAGCTGCCATTGCCAACCTTAACCTAACTGCAAAAGCAGGAGCATGATTCTCATGGTCAAATGGCTGGGACCAGGACTCTACAAATTCGCATCAAGGAGCCTCAGAAGTCTATGTGCCCCGACATGCCAGAAGCAGGTCACTTGCGCTGCCTGGCAGAGACTCGAACGTACCTTGGCAGAGCCGAAGCAATAGAGAAAGCCCTATTTCAAGAGGGGGGGGGGTATAATGCAGAACATTTCCAAAGATCTATCTCAGGGAAAGTCCCACAAGCTTCAGGACTTAGTTGATTGTCATGAATGGAAATCGCTAAAGAGACCTCGTCTGTTGGACTATGCTACCTGGATACCGACCATTGGGGTGAATCCAATTTTGTAAGCTGCTTACAGTTTGCAAGAGATGTGGGCACATCAGTTCAAGATACAAAAGGATCAAACAATTTCCCTTTCCTTCCATTCAGTCTATTTCTGCAGGTTATCGATGAAGCAGGCCCCAGATGAGGAATGACCCCAGTACCGACTTCCTGGGAGCCTCACACTACAACTGCATAATCTTCAAGGTACGAAGGTGTCAACAGAAAACACAGAGACTTTCAAGAACAGTGTGAGTGTTAGAAAGGACTACCGCCACCACCTGCAGCACCATGGGTAAAATCACCATACTAAATCTTCAGGAGACAAGTCCTTCAATCGTGAATTGTACCCATTCATAAAAAAACCTCATCACTAAACAAATGCAGCAGGTATTTTAGGTCCAAACCCATACAGGAGCGCAAGATATTCCTCACTGAGCTAGGGGTATGTTCAGATGCTGCGGCTTCTTTGGAGCATATGGCTAAGGACTGTAAATCTGACATTAAGTGTGAGGTGTGTCACAGTGACAGACATGGATCAGCTTTGCTCCACAACCCCACTCACCAGCGATGACCTCCAATGCAGTGACCCAGGTTTTCCAGCTTACAAGCCATGGCGGGAAGCACCCAGAACACAACTAACAATGCCACAGATGTTCCTGTCTTGTTTGAGGTATGTGGTGAGGCCAAAGGGACAATGTTGTGCCAGAATATGTCTTATCAAGGTTTACACAGAGAGCTCAACCAGAAAGGCGTAAAAATGTACGCGATCATTGACGACCAAAGCAACCGGTCCTTAGCTGGACCTAACTTCTTTGAAGCATTTGGGTTCAAAGGACCAACAAATAAACCCTATACTTAATACCTGCTCAGGCCTGCAATTAGTGACTTGTGGGAAGAGAGCATAGGGAATTCATCGCTTCCCCTATCAACGGGGATACAGAGATACCCCTACCTACATGATCGAGATGCGACCATTACCCGATCACAGAGATGAGGATTCTACCCAGAAAGCTGCATTTCACCAACCACTCCTAAGGCACCTAGCCAGTTGTTATCCCACCTTTGGATTTGGATGCCGAGATCTGCTCCTGCTTGGAAGAAGACAATCTAAGGGTAACAAGGTGACAGTCAACTGTGTAGGTCTGACTATGCCGTACGCCCAGAGACTAAATTGGGATGGGTAATTCATAGGAAATATATGCTTAGATCAACAGAATTGTTCCTTTAAGATTACGTGCAAGGGGACGGACGCACTTCTCACGTCATGCCATGCCCTATCACTATAAGGTGAAAGAGAAGTACAGACCTATACAGCTACCTGACATCATTCACTCCCACTACTGTGACAATCTGGGGAGATCATTGTTCTCACAACTAAGGACGACAATAAAAGTAGCTTGTCAGTAGAAAACGAGAGTTCCTCAAGTAATGGACAGTGAGTTCTCTCTGGATGAAACCGATTACTGGGTTTCTTCCATTACCCTTCGAGCTTCCTGAGTAAGACTCCAAATAAACGGGAACAAACCTTGTCAAGATTTAACTCTCTGTCAGGTAAGCCTGAAATGAGAGGAACATTGTCGCATTTATGGAGAGATATTCCAGAAAACATGAAGAACCGGCTTCCTCCCTAAAGAAGAACGAGGAGTGCTGGTTAGGGCGCATTGGAGACTTAAATCATCTCCTTCAAGACACATCTTGCAGTCGTGTCAGCGACCTTCCCAAACTTCATCTCAACCTTCATCAGTGCCACCAACTAGTTTATGCCGAGGAATCAGAATAAGAAGAAGAACAGCCATCAGCTCAGTTTTGCATTACAGTGACTTCGTAGGGCAATAAGAGAGTATGCTCTCCCAAAAATAACAGCGAATTGCCCAATGGATAAGCAAGAAAGCCAGAGTGGAGTCTCCACAGGAAAACTCTCAGGATACTCCATTGCTGGATTGAGCCATTGGTTCAATTGGGTGACCCGGAAGGCACTACAGCCGTATGATTGAAGGGGTCAGCAATTAATGTGAGATCGCAGTTTTGTGGAACAAACATTAAAGGCTGTACCTACCCGCAAACATCATGGCTGTACCAACACAGTGATCTGCTCGGGCCACGACAAAGTGAAGTTGCTGTGGGTGCGAAACCCGGCCAATGGAAAACTCACATATCAACTCCGTAACTTCTCAGACAGAGGTAAAGAAGCGAGGCCAGTACTGTATCGGGATATTCCAACTTCACTGACGTAGAATGGTATCACCCAGCCTCCAATGCTCTGTCACACATACGACCTCTCACATCGGCCTGGGCCTAAACCTGAGACACCATTTTTGGGGATAGCATCTGCATTGTGTCAGAGTCCAGGTTTCGAGATTTCTTGCAACCCAGCCCACAAGTGAAAATGTTTGCACGACAGCAAGGGAAATTTCACGGATAGCAGACTTGGCAGGACTTGAGATGTCGGCAGCAAACGATCCGCCAAAAGAAGCTGGAGAATCACACAGGACAGCAAACCTTTAGTGGTGTTCCAATTGATTCCTCCCAAGGAATCCAAAGTGTAGGGAAAACAAGTCAAAAGTCTGCTCATCACCAAACATGGAGCCCAAAGAGACATAGTGAAACAAAGGACTCTTGGATCAACACACCACAAAGCTGTCATTAGCTCCATCCTGGAGTCACCTACTCATCTTTTGGGACCAGATATTAACAAAAGGAGATGCAAAATATTTGCCCTCAGCTCAGTGCCTCCAACATCAAGCCACTTCCCTGTGGTTTCCCCAATGTACTCTTCACCCAGATGCATTTCACGCGAAGAAAAAGAAATGGCAACACCACAAACCACATTCAGAAAGAAGAAGCCTCATCATGATGTAAGGAAAAAACAACCGAAAGGATTGACTGGCTATGGGACTAGTTACAAGGGTTCTTCCCAAGCAAAGATGGCAAGATGGAAGGTGGAGCTTGAGATATCAGGATGGGTGAGCCTAAAATCATTTGCAAGGCCCAATCACGAACTCATTATGATACTGGCCATTGAGGTGTTCTGAAGGATGAACAGTGTACGAACACTTTGTTCCATTTTCCTCAGTTGATAAACAGGATACCTGTAGTGTTTATATTGCAATTCTAATTGTTTTGATACAGGTTGTGGGATATATTTTATAGGGAAATTTGTTTTATAGTGAAATCCCCTATGGGAATTCTGAGGGGAGTGTGCTGTTCTAATTCAGTTATAGGAATTGTTATTCAACTGTATATCTTTATTGCCTCCTTTTTCTTCCATTCTTACTTATGTATTGTTGCTGCGCTGCCATCTGGCTGACAGATTTTAATATGCTCCCTTGGTCTTTGTTCGTAAAGTTTTATCTGCGGGAGTGTGTTTTTTTTTTAGCTTTGCTGAGTCATTTCCTGTTTCAGTTATTTTATCTTAATGTGACTGGAGCACACATCTTTGGGCCAGCAGAAGCATCATTTCTGACAGCAAACTCCAGCAACAAAACAAATTGCAGCAGATTCAGCAAAAAAGAAACACAACAACAGTGCAGCAAAGCAACTGAGCAGGCAAACAACAAACTGCTGCAGCAACACAACTGCACCAAGGTTTATATACTACAGCAGATAACCACAGTTCTGTTCAGTGATCATTTGCTGTATCAAGGTGAATAACCGCATTCTGTTTCATACCACTGTGTTCTTTATCTACCTAAGCTGAGCCTACTTGGTCACTTTCTGCTCCACATTCTGGATACGAAGGTAGGAAAGTCTCCCAGTCACTATCATCCACCAGCCAGTTACACCTTCATTCGTCTCATGTGGGGACAGAACAATTGGAAAGTGATTTTGTTTTATGTATTTTTTTATTTTTTAGGTTTCAGCTCTTTTTCTGAGAATGTTGAACGCCTTTATAAAGGCGATTTTTGATTCAAAACTCCGCATCCGACATGTGGCATGATTTCTCGCTGTTTTCAGTCCTGTCTCGCATCGGACAGATTTTCGGCGCAGTCCCGACAGTGCCTAAGTCGATCTGCGCCCCATGTCCCATGCACTGTGCCCAACACACTGGCGAGGCGCGGTGGACTTTTCCCCGCATGTTGAGTGGACTCCTCAATCGGCGAATCAGAGGCACAGCGCCGCACTGGCCTATGTCCCGCCTGCGACCCACACACTGCGTGGCGCGGCGGACTTTTCCGGCATGTATGAGTGCATTACCTCCTGGCGGCGAAGTCAGGCGCAGCCCCCGGCCACTGTGCACAAAGTCCCGCACTGCGGGCCTAAAACACACGGCGTGGGGGCCGGCGGACTTTAATTGTTTGTTGAGCGCGCCCCGGCCCGACTAAATCAGGCACAGATTTCGCTGGAAAAAAAACCGGCGGGAACGCTCTTTGACAACTTCCACTACATACTAAGGCTATAGCGCAGGCTCCGGTCCTGACCCTCTCTGCTGAAGACTGGCCACTCACTTCAAAGACAAAATTGAAATATCCGGCTAAACATATCTCCAGTCCCCAAATAATACCATCCTGTCCTCCACGCCAAGTCTCTAATCTACTCGCAGCCCTTCGACCGCACGACAGATGAAAGAAGTGTCAGTTCTCCTGTCTGCTCGTCCTACCCCTGCCCTACTGACCCCATTCAATCCCACCTTGTCCAGTCTATTTTCAGCTGTCCTTCTCACCTTACTTGCTATTGTAACCTCTCTCTCTCAACTGGGATCTTTCCATCTTCCTTCCAAAACACGCCAGCATAACCCCTTTACTAAAAAAGCCCACTCTCTGGACCGTCCCTGTGTGATAAACTACCGACCAGTCGTTAACCTGTCCCTTCTTTCTCTAGATCCTGGATCGTTGGTCTACTTCGCTAATCCGCGAGATAAGTAGTTTGCTCTTGCTAACTCTTTCTTGACCCGCTGCAATCAGGTTTCCACCTACACTCCACAGAAAACTGGTTAGTTATGTCTCAGATGACCTCTCCTAACAGCAAAATCTCAGCGGTAACTACCATTGTGCTTCTCTGGGATCTCTTGCAGCATTTGACATGGGCTCACCAATTCTCCTCTGCATGCTCAGCACATTGGCCTCCAGGACACCGTCTCGCTTAGTTCGTCCTACCTCTTCTGACCGCTCTTCAGTGTTGTTTTCTGGTTCGACCTCTCTCTACTCTTACTCTTGCCTGTTGGGGATCCTCAGGGATCAGGTCTAGGTTCTTCCTCTTTTCATTGTACACAGCCCCCATTGGACAAAATCTGTAGATTTGGCTTCCTGTTACCATCTCTATGCGGATGCACACCCAATTATACACCTCCTCCGTGACACACTCCAGCCTTGCTACAAAACCACCAGTGACTGTCTGTCCCGCTGTCTCTGAACATCATGTACCTCTCTCCGATCTGAAACCTAAAACCTCACTAAGACTGAACTTTTGTCTTTCCGCCATTATCTCAACCAAACCCCCCTGTATTTCTGTATGTGGTTACACCATTTTCCTAGGCGGCAGGCCCGCTGTCTAGGGGGGTTATTGGATTCTGATCTGACCTTCTTCCCTATATCAATCCCTTTGCCTCCGATCCTGTCACCTGCACCTCAAGAATATCTCCAAAATCCGTCCATTTCTCACTGTGGAAAAAAAAAATGACTCAAAACTCTCATTACTGCTCTTATTTTCTTTCTCAGTCTTGGAGCTACTGCAACTCCTTCTTATGGTCTCCCTCGGCTCTGCAAAACTCATCCCCTCTCCAATCTGTCCAGAATCAGCAGCCAGGCTTGTCTTTTCTACACCGCTATACTGGATGCTCTACCTGTGTCAGTCACTGCATGTTGCCCTCCAGTACAGGATACAGTATAAACTCAGCACTCTCACCCATAAGTCTCCACAGCGCTTGCTTCACTACTTTCCTCCCTAGTCGCTGTCCTACGCCCTACCCGTTGCTCCTCCGCTCTGCTGATGATATCAGCTACATTCCTCAATCATCCGAACCTCCCTTGACGCCTACAAGATTTCACACGGGTCGGCCACCCAATTCTCTGGAATATGCTATCCGCGGGCGTTCAGAACATTCACAACCTAACAGTTTTAAGAGGGACCTGAAAAATACATATTCTCGGTATGGCCCACCAAGATCCCTACTGCTGTCACACACATATGCACTCCCTGCACTTGGGCACTCACAGGCACTTATATGTATATAGATGTACAGTTGAGGTGGCAGGTTCATCCATTTATTCATGTAAACACTCCCCTATTTATGAAAACATGGCTGGACCATTGTAAATTGCCACTTCTTTTCCATATGTTTCACCCATTCACCCTAACAGATTGTAAGCTCTCACGAGCTGGGCCCTCACACTTGTGTCTCATTTGTAAGTATTTTTAATTGTGTAATGACTGTATGTTTACCTTGAATTTGTAAGTGCTGCGGAATATGTTGGCGCTATAGAAATAAAGATTATTATTATTATTATTATTAAAAGTGCGCCCCGACGTGGCGAGCTTCATACATGTCGCCCAAAATGAGAAAATAAATCCAGAAAATCACATCGTCTGATTTGGAAAGAATTGTTTTTCAAATTATGGTGGAAAATAAGTATTTGGTCACCTACAAACAAACAAGATTTCTGGCTCTCTCAGACCTATAACAACTTCTTTAACCCCTTAAGGATCCAGCCTGTTTTGACCTTCCTGACACAGCCCTATTTTTTAAATCTGGCATGTGTCGCTTCATGTAAGAATAACTTTTTTCACACTTTTACCAGAGATTGTTTTCCCGTGACACATTGTGCTTTAAGTTAGTAAGAAATTTTGATCCATACAATCCTTGCTTGTTTGTGAAAAATATAAACATTTCATGAAAATTTGGTAAAATTTTGTTCATTTTGAAAGTTTCAAAAATTTCTGCGTGCAAGATTAATTATTCACCACAAAAGATGTTTATAACTAGCATCTACCATATTGTCCACTATAGGTTGGCGGGGTGGGGGCATCAATTTTTAAATGTTATTTTTTTTTTTACGACATTAGATGGGCTTAGAAATTTAGTAGTAATTTTCACATTTCAAGAAAATTTGCAATATTAATTTTTTTAGAGGGGGGACAGTCAGTTCTGAAGGGACTGTATGTTAGATACCCCATAAATGACTCCATATAAGAAATAGACCCTTGAAAGTATTTAACACAGTGTTTAGGAAGTTAGATACCCTTTAGGTATTTACCAGAAATAAAGCAAAGTGGAGGTGAAATTTCAAAATTCACTATTTTTGCAGATTTTCAATATTTATACCATTATTCACTGGAATAACGGTAAAATGTGACTAGGTAAATGGCAACGTAATATCAATTCCCCCAGTCTGCCATTTTTAGCGATATCCCATATGTGGGCCTTAGTGTCATTATTTGGTTCAACCCATAAACGCCCCCTGAATAGGAGGTGCACCAACTGGACTCTGAGGGGTATCATTTTCAATCGATTTTTATTTAGGTGCCATTTCAGGTTTGAAGACACCCTAAGGTGCTAAAACTTATAAACACCCCTTAAAAAGTCCCATATTTGGAAACTACACCCCTTAAGGAAATATATCCTGGGGTGTGTGAGTATAGGACCCCACAGGTGATTCACAAATTTTTTGTAGCATTAGGCTTGTGAATATTAAAAAACAATTTTTTTTTTCAAATAATTGCAATTTTTAGCTGAAAATGTTACATATTTACATGAAACTCCTGGAAAAAAATAAACCCCAAACTTTTGTTACCGACGTTCTTCCAAGTTCGGGCAATTACCCTAATGCGGTGTAAAACTGCCTGTTTTGGCGAATGGAGGGATACAAGGGAGGGAGATTATTTGCTTTTGGACGGCAGATTTTGGTGGGTGGCCTTGTCACATATTGCAAAGGACAAAAGTAGCAGAACAGGTGGAAACTTCCAGTAAGTGGCCCCCATTTTGGAATCAACACCCCTCAGGGATCTCATCTAAGGGTGTACTGTGCATTTTGGGTGAACATGTGTTCCATATTTTTTTTAGCCTTTGGGCCATGAAAATGGGGGAAAAAAACGCAGTTCGGTCATTGTTTTTTGGGTTTCAATTTTACAGCCGTGCAGTGGTAAAAAAATGAAGGATAACTTACTATGGAGGTTGGGTACAGTTTACAATGTTATAGATTTTATATAGTTTTTTATGTTTTATTACTTATACACAATAGAAATAGGTCTATCAAAAAATTGCGTTTTTTATGTTGTCCTATTCTGACAGCCATAACTTTTTCAATTTGGCTGTGTGCAGAGCTGTGTATGGGCTTGCTTTTTGCGGGATGGAGTTGATGTTTTTATTGATACCATTATGGGGTGCATATGACGCTTGTTCACTTTTTATTCAGGTTTTCTGTGAGACATTTTGGAAGAAATATAAGCAATCTTGGGATAGAAATGTTTTTTATTTTTTTTTTATAGCGGTCAATGTAGGTATTCTGACAAAAGCTAGCATTATCAGCAGGTTGATACAATTCAGCGATACCATAATTTGTATATTTTTGTGTTTACTGCTTTAATACAATAACAAAAACACTTTTATCAACCAGGAAACACTCTTTTTGCATAGCCATAGTCAGAGAGCCATAATTTTTGAATTTTTCCGTGTTGAGAGCTGTGTCTGGGGTCTTTTTTTTTGCGGGATGAGTTGACGTTTTTTATTTGTTTAAGGCTTTTTGATCTTTTTAAATCCTATTTTTTGGGAAAACAGGGTGAAGAAAATACTGATGTTCTGTTTATATAGTTTTTTTATGTTGAAGCACTTTAAAAAAAACAAAAAAGTGTTTTTAGTGTGTAAAACAATATTTATGCATCGTGTCTTCTGAGAGATACATTTTTTATTTTTCCGTATACAGAGCTGTGTAAGGACTTTTTTTTTTGCGGGATGAACTGACATTTAATTGGTAAACTTTAGCGTTTATAGGAGTTTTGATCGCTTTTTTATTCCATCTTTATGTGCTGCGATCATGAACAAAATCTAATGCTGATTTGTTTTTTGGTTTTTTTTATGGGTTCAGCGTCCGGGTTAATTAGCATAACCGATTTATAGGGGCAGGTCGACTTACGCAAGCGGCGATACCAAATTTGGGGTTACTATATTTATTTTTGATCTTTTTTGCAGCGTTGCCGTTTGTAAAGGGGAAATGGGCGGGTGTAGTGTTTTTATTTTATTTTTCGTGTTTGTGTTTTACTTGTTTTTCACTTTTTTTTACTTTTTTTTTACTTTTTCACATAGGGGATTTGAATGAGAGACCTTAAGATCCCTTATTCAATAGGAATCAGTACATAGCTTGTGACTGTGTACTGGTTCCTATGGCAACTGTCAGTCACGATGCCGGGCCATGCCCACAGGGCACGGCAGGGCATCGTGACGTCACAGACAACCCGGAACGCATTCTATGCCTTCCGTGCTGTCTGTCAGAAGGGGCCGAAGCTGCGGGATGTAAGCTGTAATATACAGCTGACTTACCGCTCCGATCGCGCGAACTCTGCTTTAGAGTTTGCGCGATCCTCAGGACGTATGCATACATCTAGGTGCGTTTACCCCCAAACGACCTGGACGTATGCATAGGTCCAAGGTCGTTAAGGGGTTAAGAGGCTCTTCTGTCGTCCACTCATTACCTGTAGTATTGGCACCTGTTTAAACTTGTTATCAGTATAAAAGACACCTGTCCACAACCTCAAACAGTCACACTCCAAACTCCACTATGACGAAGACTAGAGATGGGTGAATTGATTCTAACTAAGTGGACTTCGTTTAGAATTTCAGGAAAACTTCGGTTCTGCACGAAATAGAAGTTTGCGGTAATTCGCGGGAATGAAGTGTGTTTTGTATTGCTAAAATGGCCAAAAGCACATGGCGTGACATGGGGGAGAGAACTCTCAGAGGAGGAAAGGAACACCCTAAATGACTTGTGCAGACATCAAGCCAATCAGAGACCTCTGGGCAGGGCCGGGACGATGGGTAGGCAGAGGTAGGTTATCGCCTAAGGTGCCATACCTCTGCCAGCCACAAGGGTGCGCAGGAGCTGAGCCGGCTCCATACACAGCAGGTGCCGGCCAGTCACGGCTGCCACCTTCATAGACAAGAGGGGCAGGAGTTACCTTTGCCCCCCCTGCTTCATCCCTGACCCCCGTTGGCCCTGGCAGCAGTTTGTAGTGCGCAGGGGAGGTTGTACAGTCTCCTCACCTCCCTGCGCTCGTCTGACAGCTTCTTGTCACATGACAGGAAGCTGCCAGAACAGTGCATGCTGCCGAGAGTGGGCGAAGCTTTGGCTCCCTATCCTTGGCAATGTGTGCTAAAGAAAGAAGATGGGCAGCTCTCCTGACTGGTAAGAACTTACTAAGTGGGTTGGGACTGGTGCAGACAGAGTGTAACTGGTGCAGGGGAGAGAGTGTAACTGGTGCAGGGGAGAGAGTGTAACTGGTGCAGGGGACAGAGTGTAACTGGTGCAGGGGACAGAGTGTAACTGGTGCAGGGGACAGAGTGTAACTGGTGCAGGGGACAGAGTGTAACTGGTGCAGGGGACAGAGTGTAACTGGTGCAGGGGGAGGTAGTAACTGGTGCAGGAGACAGAGAGTATCTGGTGCAGGGATAGAGTGTAACTGGTGCAGGGGAGGGTGTAACTGGTGCAGGGATAGAGTTTAACTGGTGCAGGGGACAGAGAGTATCTGGTGCAGGGGACAGAGAGTATCTGGTGCCCGGGACAGAGTGTTACTGGTGCAGGGGACAGAGTGTAACTGGTGCAGGGGAGGGTATAACTGTTGCAGGAGACAGAGAGTATCTGGTGCAGGGACAGAGTGTAACTGGTGCAGGGGGAGAGTGTAACTGGTGCAGGGACAGAGTGTAACTGGTGCAGGGGACAGAGAGTAACTGGTGCAGGGGACAGAGAGTAACTGGTGCAGGGGACAGAGTGTAACTGGTGCAGGGACAGAGTGTAACTGGTGCAGGGGACAGAGTGTAACTGGTGCAGGGGACAGAGTGTAACTGGTGCAGGGGACAGAGTGTAACTGGTGCAGGGACAGAGAGTAACTGGTGCAGGGGACAGAGAGTAACTGGTGCAGGGGACAGAGTGTAACTGGTGCAGGGACAGAGTGGTGCAGGGGACAGAGTGTAACTGGTGCGGGGGGGGGGGGGGTGCTGGGAGGACCTGGTGCAGGGGCAAGAGGAATTAGGGTGGAAGGGTGCAATTTTTTTGGCAGTGAGGGGAACACCATTAGCTGTACTTGCCTAGGGCATCAAAATGCCTTGTTCTGGCCCTGCTGGCGGGCTACTGTGATGTCACAGCACTAAAAGTACGGACAGCACCCGCGCTTCTCACATTCCTCTCGTTGTGCCCTGACACAAGCGGCTGCTGCAGCAGCAGCAGAGATCTCACACATAGGAAATAGCTTTTACCTGCAATTTGGAGGGGGAGGGGGAGGTCACTGCTTTTATCAGAGACTGCTCCTCTTCCGTTATCCTTTTGATTCAGTTTGTAGGGTATTGTAATTCAAGTCCAGGGTGGGTCTAATTCTGACCCATATTACATAGTTACATAGTTTGTCAGGCTGAAAAAAGACATACGTCCATCCAGTTCAGCCCATTTGTTAAAGTGTTGCTAAAGTGTTAAAGTGTTGATCCAGAGGAAGGCAAAAACCCCCATGAGGTAGAAGCCAATTGTCCTCATGTTAGGGAAAAAATTCCTTCCTGACTCCAATCTGGCAATCAGAATAAATCCCTGTATCAACGACCCTCCTCCAGAATCCTAGTCGCTATAACTTGTTATATTACATCTAGAAATGTATCCAGACCTTCTTCAGAATCCTAGTCACTATAACTTGTTATATTACATCCAGAAATGTATCCAGACCCTTCTTCAGAATCCTAGTCACTATAACTTGTTCTGTTATCACGCTCCAGAAATGCATCCAAGCCCTTCTTGAACTCCGTCAGTGAATTCACCATGACAATTTCCTCTGGCAGAGAGTACCACAGTCTCACCGCTCTAACAGTAAAGAATCCCTTTCTATGTTTATGTAAAAAAAATTCTTTCCTCAAGATGTAGAGGATGCCCCCTTGTTCTAGATACAGTCCTGGGTATAAATAAATCTTTAGCGAGATCTCTATATTGGCCCTTAATATACTTAAACATATTTATTATGTCCCCCGAAGCCATCTTTTCTCTTAACTAAATAACCCTAACCTTGCTAATCTTTCTGGGTATTGTAGTCCACCCAGTCCTTTTATTATTTTTGTTGCCCGCCTTTGTACCTGTTCAAGCTCTACAATGTCTTTCCTGTGCACTGGTGCCCAAAACTGTACATAACATTCCATGTGTGGTTTAACCAGTGACTTGTATAGTGGGAGAATAATGTTCCCATCATGTGCATCTATGCCCCTTTTAATACAACCCATGATCCTATTAGCCTTTGTTGCTGCTGCCTTACACTGGCTGCTACAGTTAAGTTTACTGTCCACCAGGATTCCCAAGTCCTTCTCCATGTCACTTTTACCCAGTGTTTTTCCATTTAACATGTAATCATGTAATGGATTTTTACTCCCCATGTGCATAACCTTGCATTTATCAGTGTTAAACCTCATCTGCCACTTCTCTGCCCAGGCCTCCAACCTATCCAGATCCCTTTGTAATAACACATTATCCTCTACTGTGTGGATTCCTTTACAGAGCTTAGCATCATCTGCAAAGATCGATATTCTACTGTTGAATCCCTGTGTAATATCACTTATGAAAATATTAAAGAGGATAGGGCCCAATACTGAGCCCTGTGGTACCCCACTAGTAACAGGGATCCAGTCTGAGTATGTACCATTAATTACCACCCTTTGTTTTCTATTACAGAGCCAGTTACTTACCCACTTGCACACATTTTCCCCCAGTCCAAGCATTCTCATTTTACTTACCAACCTTTTATGTGGAACAGTATCAAATGCTTTAGAAAAATTCAAATATATGACATCCAGTGCCTCACCCCGATCCAGTCTGGAACTAACTTCCTCATAGAAGCTGATGGGATTAGTCTGATAGGACCGATCCTTCATAAACCCATGCTGGAAAGGCGTTATACAATTATTTTCAGTGAGATACTCCAGGATAGCATCTCTTAGAAAACCTTCAAACATTTTACCCCAAAAAAGAGGTTAAGCTTACCGGCCTATAGTTTCCAGGATCACTTTTTGACCCCTTTTTGAATATTGGCACCACATTTGCTATGCACCAATCCTTTGGGACATACCCCATTATTATACAGTCCATAAATATTAAAAATAGGGGCCTATCTATCACATTACTTAACTCCCTTAGGACACGTGGGTGTATACTGTCAGGGCCTGGGGATTTGTCTATTTTAATCTTCCTAAGGCAGAGCTGCACTTCTTCCTGGGTTAGACAAGAAACATTTAAGTTGGAGTTTAACTCCTCCCTTTTCTCATCAACAGGAAGGTCATCCTCCTCGGTAAATACAGTGGAGAAGAAATTGTTTAATAGGTTTGCTTTTTTCTCATCGCCCTCTATAGTCTCTCCCTCGGTACTTTTTAAAGGGCCAACATTTTCTTTTTTAATCTTTTTACTATTTATATAGTTAAAAAATATTTTGGGGTTAGTTTTACTTTCTATGGCAATACGTCTTTCTGTCTCCAGCTTTGCTGCCTTTATCATTATTTTACACACTTTATTTTCTTCCCTATAGCTTCTTAGCGCCTCTTCACTGCCCTCCTGTTTTAGTAGCTGAAACGTTTTCTTTTTGTTTTTTATTGCCTCCTTTATATCTCTGTTGATCCACATTGGGTTTTTCCTGTTTCTAATAATTTTTTTACCATAAGGTATGTACCTCTCACATTGGGCACCTAAGATGTTTTTAAAGATCTCCCATTTATTTTTTCTTCTGCTATTTTTAAGCGCCCTCTTTTGGTGCTCTGCTCTGTACTGACGAGGTGCAAACACCCCGAAACAGGCTGTCTACAGATGAGTGATGCTGACTTGGCTAATAATCCCTTCTTGCTTTCCAAAGATCCAGTGGGTCAAAAGCAAATTGAGGATTTGTTACAACCAAAAGAGCTTCTCAGCTCTTTTCCCATAATGCATTGCGATATGCAGATGCTTCGTGGAGTGCAAAAAGGCAATTTCGAATCTCCACACACCTATATAGGTGCTCTCCCTAAGGAGAGATCTTCCCTTTCTACATTTTTCCTGATGCTTTCTGGAGCGCAATTTATATTCAAGGGTTAATTAAGCGTGTTTGTGCTTTTATATTCAGTAAAATATACGGTGTTTTTAAATGGCAAAGACGAGTAAACTTTTCCTGTTGATTTCTGGAGCGCAATTTATATTCAAGGGTTAATTAAGCGAGTTTGTGCTTTTATAATCAGTAAAATATACGGTGTTTTTAAACGTCAAAGACGAGTACATTTTTTCTGTTGATTTCTGGAGCGCAATTTATGTTCAAGGGTTAATTAAGCGTTTTTGTGCTTTAACATTCATTAAAATACACGTTGTATCTAAACGCCAAAGATGAGTAAATTTTTCCTGGTGATTTCTGGAGCGCAATTTATATTCAAGGGTTAATTAAGCGTGTTTGTGCTTTTATATTCAGTAAAACATACAGTGTTTTTAAACGCCAAAGACAAGGAAATTTTTCCTGTTGATTTCTGGAGCGCAATTTATATCCAAAGGTTACCCACGCCTATTAGTGGGTTCATTTGGCGTCAAATACAAGGGGCGACATGTATGATTGGGATTTGCGCCCGATTTCTGGCGTATCCTGCGCCTCACCGACAAGAATCCCCTGTCGGACACAGGGATGCGATGTTAGGCGCAGCCTTCGTCACTTTCAGATGCGCCTCACATGACGGGCGTGTAATGGGCGCAGTGTGGGCATTCTGGGGCGGGACGCGGCGCGTTTGAAAACTCCGAGGCATGTACGATCGCGGGTCGGCAAAGTGCGGCGCATTGCAGCGCTCGCCAGCTCCGACAGGCAGACCTAGTTGATTCTGGTCTAAATGAGCCGGCGGAGGCGAAGTGAAGCGAGAAGAAACATATAGAAGATCGCAACAGAAATCTCGGCTCTCAGCTCCGTGTGGCATGGAGTATGATTAAAAAAAAAATCGCCTTTATTAGGTGTAAAACATTATCAGAAAAAGAGCTCGAACCTAATAAAAAAATAAATAATAAAAAAAATCACTTTCCAAAAATGTAGAACGGCGCAACATCAGGAATTAGGATCTTGGAAATTGCCGGGAAATAGAGTAATTCAAATTCTGAAAGCGCTTCTCATTGGTCGACAAAAACCAGCCAATCAGAATAGGACAGTGACCCATTATAAACTATGGAGAAATATTGACCAATCAAATTCAAAGGCGGGACAGTTCAAAATACAGTAAAAATGCAGAAAATAGCTGATTGGTTGAGCTAGCGGGGGCTTGGCTCTCCCGGCCAATCAGAATAGGAGCAACAGGGACCCATTATAACCTATGGAGAAATATTGACCAATCAAATTCAAAGGCGGGACAGTTCAAAATACAGTAAAAATGCAGAAAAGAGCTGATTGGTTGAGCTAGCGGGGGCTTGGCTATCCCAGCCAATCAGAATAGGAGTGACAGGGACCCATTATAACCTATGGAGAAATATTGACCAATCAAATTGAATGGCGGGACAGTTCAAAATACAGTAAAAATGCAGAAAAGAGCTGATTGGTTGAGCTAGCGGGGGCTTGGCTATACCAGCCAATCAGAGCGCGAGCTACTTGTCCCATTGTAGTCTATGGAGAGATCGGGGCACTGAAATCTCGGCTCTCAGCTCCGTGAGGCATGGAGTATGATTTAAAAAAATGTTTTTATTAGGTGTAAAATATGATCTGAAAAAGAGCTGAAACCTTCTATAAACATAAATCAATCAAATCCCTAACAACGCGTTTGTCGCCGAGACCGGCGCTACATCAGGAATTGCGATATAGAGAATTGCCGGGAAATACAGTAATTCAAATTCTGTAAGCTCTTCTCATTGGTCGGCAGAAACCAACCAATCAGAATAGGAGTGACAGTGAACCATTATAACCTATGGAGAAGTATTGACCAATCAAATGCAAAGGCGGGACAGTTCAAAATACAGTAAAAAAGGCAGAAAAGAGCTGATTGGTTGAGCCCAGGCGGCAGATATGAATCCACCAATCATATGTAGTGCGTCTATTTTGAGTGTAGCAAGAAGGGCGCGATAGAAGGGCGCCCTAAAAGTTATTACTGTCTATGGGAAATATTCTAGTACTGTGATTGGTTGGGAGGAAGAGGGGCTCGTCCTGCTTAGCCAATCAGCGGGTGAGCTACCTTCTCATAGAGTTCTAGGGGGAAAAGAAATGCAGAGCGAGCTCTGTTTGTGATTGGCTAAGTTAAAAGAGGCGCGGTTATTTGGACCAATGGGAGAGCGAGCGACGCTCTTATGGGTTTTCTAATGCAATCTATAATAAAACTGTACATGCCCAAATAAAATGATAATACTCCCAAAGTTGTACCGATCTGTATATAAAATGAACAATAATATAGGGGTAACGAAAAAAAAATATTAATTCAATAAATTCATTTTTATTTCTTTATTTTCGTTAGCCACAGATCAATAGTATGGGTGCAACGAAAATAAAGAAATAAAAATGAATTTATTGAATAAATTTTTTTTTTTTCGCCTCCTCCTCCACCACCACTTCAGCCTCCACAAATCTAAGTGCTGCTACATCATACCACATGTGCAGGGCACAGCGGTGTCATGCAGTTCTACACCTGGTTTGCCTCAGCGAACGAAGTCACACAGGAGAGGAACTGCTCTGTGTCATGCAGCAAGAAATCGGTGTGTGGCTTTCTCCGCGCCAACTGCAAATTGGAACCATGGTGACGGACAATGGGAGGAACATGGTGTCTGCGCTGTACAGAGGAGGGATGGTCCATGCGCCTTGCATGGCGCACGTATTCAATCTGGTTGTGAAAAGGTTCCTGAAGTCTTCCACCAATCTTCAGAACATTCTGAAAATGGGCAGGAAACTGTGCATGCACTTCATCCATTCCTACAAAGCCAGGCACACCCTCTTTGAGTTGAAGTGGCAGAATGGCCTCCCCCAACACACGCTGATATGCGATGTTTCCACCCGTTGGAATTCCAGCCTGCACATGTTAGACCAACTGTATGAACAGAGAAACGCCACTAACGATTTTTTGATGATCCAGGCGGACAGGAGTACTCCCCTGTGTAACTTGGATGTCAGCCAGTTGCAGCTCATGTGTGACACCTGCCGTTTGCTGAGGCCGTTTGAGGAGACAACGTTATTTGTCAGTCGCCAGGACTACGGGATGAATAACGTCATTCCACTGCTTCATGTCCTGGAACAGATGCTGAAAAATCTGTCTGGGCAGGGGACTGGAGACGTGGCGACTACATCTCGCGGCCAAATGAGTCCAGTGGGGACTAAACTGGTGGAAGAGGAGGAGGAGGACATTGAAGCACAAGCATTGTCTGGTGAAATAAGTGGTGTTTCTAACCAGGTGACAGGAGAGGAGGAGCAGGAGCAGCTGGAGGAGGTAGATGGAGATAAGGAAGACGAGGCAGATGACCACCAAGCACCGTGGCAGTATACAGTGGAGATGGAGGCAGGGAGTCCCTCAGTCACTTGCGCACATGGCCCGCAGCATGCTGATTTGCCTGGCTATTGACAGCCAAATAGTCACCATCCGGCAGAGGGATGACTTCTGGCTCTCCACCCTCTTGAACCCTCGGTACCAGTCCAAAATGGGAGCCTTTTTTCCAGCTGCTGAGAGGGAGGACAAACTCAAATACTATAGGGAAATCCTCCGTAGTCAGTTGGCCGCTGCCTATGTGCAGCATGGTCCACCCTTTGACAGGTCTGACCGGGGGGTTCCTCAGCGCTCACGTACCACTGCCACGGCTGCTGTGGGATGGTGGGGGGGGGGATAGGAGCAGTACCAGCTCCAGCAGCAGCAACCTAAGACTGGAGTCTCTGATGAGCAGCTTCCTTCACCCGCCTAGTGAAGAGGGCACTCACCAGCAGCAGCAGCAGGACCTGGAGCAGACCCTGAAAAAACAGGTCGTGGCCTACATGGACAGCACTCTGCTACCCCTTGGACAGCACTCTGGACTACTGGGCAGCCAAACTGGATGTGTGGCTGCAACTTACCGAGTTTGCAGTGGAGAAGCTCTCCTGCCCGGCCAGTAGTGTGGCATCAGAGCGGGTGTTCAGTGCAGCGGGGGCCATCATTACCCCAAGGAGAATCCACTTGTCCACCGGAAATGTGGAGTGAATGACCTTTCTCAAGATGAATCAGGCATGGGTCGGCCAGGATTTCCATACACCAATGCCTTAGTCATCAGATTACATCAGCCATGATGCCTCACCAAAACTTGGAGAAATGAGTCTGGATTCAAACTACATGCCACTATTCTGATGCCACCACCCACCTGATGCCACACATCTGCTGTCAGTTGCTCCATCTGCCTACCACCATCTTTACCAGGGACTGATATTGCCACCCGCCTCCACACTCTGTCATTGTGCCACTCTCTGACCTCATGCTGTTGCTGCTGTTGCTGCCGTCACCTCCACACTGTGTCATTGTGCCACTCTATGATCTCAAGCTGCTGCTGTTGCTGCCGTCACCTCCACACTGTGTCATTGTGCCACTCTATGATCTCAAGCTGCTGCTGTTGCTGCCGTCACCTCCACACTGTGTCATTGTGTTGGATAGTGGACCAGCCTCACTGTGTTTTCCAAGTAAAATCCCATGCATGACAGTTGTGAAATGTTTCTTTGTATTCTACTGTTTTGCCACAAGATGCCGCTATGTCCAGTTTCCAGTATATGTAAATGAGGGACATGTTATAAGACTGGCACATGGCTCCGGCAATTTTGAGAAGCTGCTGAGACTCAGAGGAGGGCAGACAGCAACAGTACCGGAGCAAGAAAGGACTCAGCTTTCCCCTGAATCTGCTAGGCTCGGGACTCAGAGTGTTCCAGAGACTTAGGAGAGCCTGATCGTCATCCCGGACGTTGTTTCCCTGAGTGAGAGACCGGACAAACAGGACAAGCTGCTGAGATAGAGAGGACCTTCTGCAGCCGGACCATCCACTTCATCCACAAGGATCTGGACTGGAGGAGAGAAATTGCCGGCCATCTTTAAGGTACCTCAGTGGATGCGTGCACGCCAATGAGCTCAGAACTGTGAGAAGGCCTGCTATTAGTTTAGTTAGTTTAGGTTCAGTTACAGGCCAAAGGAGAGATTCCTAACTACACCTTTATGTTCAGGACTTGAAAAAGAGTTTGCTAACACACCGTTATCTACTTGAACAGCTTAATCTGTGAGAGAAAGTTTGTGTCACGTGTGTATTTGGGAGGGAAGCGGGTGAATCCATTTAAGCTTTGTAAGCTGCTGTGCTGCACCACAAGCCCCTGCAACCACCACCACACACAATTGTTCCCGTTGGTGCTTACAGTATCAAAAGGTAAAGGGTTGTCGACCTTTCCGAACCCCACGGGTAGGTAAATTTATCAGGAACCAAGAGGATACACTCTTGGTGGCGCGCTGTGCAGCACAGGGGCCCAGGATACATATTTGTACACTTGTGTTTGGGGGAATTGTCCGCCATCCTGTGCTAGAAAGTTCAATAAAACAAACCATTGTTGAGCTTGCGTTGGAGTCGTGTTCTTCGTCCGTAACTTCGCTGTATTCCGGTAAGCCTGCCTCAGTACTCGACTTACAACTGTGCCACTCTATGACCTCATGCTGCTGCTGTTGCTGCCGTCACCTCCACACTGTGTCATTATGCCACTCTATGACCTCATGCTGCTGCTGCCGTCACCTCCACATTGTGCCACTCTATGACCTCATGCCGCTGCTGTTGCTGCGGCTACCGCCACCTCCACACTGTGTCATTGTGCCACTCTGTGACCTCATGCTGCTGCTGCTGATGCTGCTGCCATCACCTCCACATTGTGTCATTGTGCCTCTCTGTGACCTCATGCTGCTGTTGCTGCCGTCACCTTCACACTGTGTCATTGTGCCACTCTCTGACCTCATGCCGCTGCTGTTGCTGCGGCTACCGCCACCTCCACACTGTGTCATTGTGCCACTCTATGACCTCATGCTGCTGCTGTTGCTGCCGACACCTCCACACTCTGTCATTGTGCCACTCTGTGGCCTACTCCTGTTGGTGCCACCTCCAGAATGTGTCATTGTGCCACTCTCTGACATCATGCTGCTGCTGTTGATGCCGTCACCTCTACACTGTGTCATTGTGCCACTTTGTAGGCTTCTGATGTTTCTGCCTCCTCCAGAATTTGTCATTGTGCCACTCTGTAGCCTACTCATGCTGCTGCCAAGTGACCGCTGTCTCACTGGAACACCCTGTGGTTTCCTAATGCTGTTTCCACCCTCACCAATCTATGACGTTGCCACTATGTTTAGTTTTCCCCTCTTTTCACCTGTCAGAAGGAATGGGAAGGATCAGGATTGTCTAGCCAAAAGCAGGAGTGGATACAGAACACAGAAGACATGCAAATATCCCATTTACTGGTTATCTGTGTTTTGGATCAACTCCTGTTTGTTTTTGGCTTTAGCAATATTGATGGATTATTCACCAATTAAAAGCGGACACTAACGGATGAAAGGAAGGGCAAAATGATCAGAGATGTCAACGCAAAATTACTGCCGACACCCTCTCCACTCATTCGGGGAGGGGGAGGGGGGCTCTACATATATCAGCGTTTAACAGAACAGGTTCTGTCATATTCTGCGACGGTTTAAAGCTCTGACCTCATGAAGTGACCCCTGCTGTGATGTCCCCTTACTGTGCTGAGACCAGTGCCGGCTCCGGTAACCTACTACTGTGTTCTTTGACGCTCTCATAGGATCTTAGCCCCCAGCTTGTTTTTTTCCAGCTGGCGCTGCTATGACTTTATCAAGCTTCAGTTTTTTGGTCAGTTTTGCCCCCGTAAGTGCCCAGGGAATTGAAGAGTGAAGCGATTCTAACAGCGGCGGCAGTCATATGCATGTCATACTTAAACACAGCATTGTATAAAGACAAAACCAAGCTCCCTCTGCATATTTAAGCATGGCACAATGTTCTACAGCACCCTACAAGCTCTCTGCAGCTAGGAAATAGTTGTTTTTTAATTAATTCGGGACGAAAAGAATTTTGTCGGGAAATTCGCCCATCTCTAACGAAGACCAAAGAGCTGTCAAGGACACCAGAAACAAAATTGTAGCCATGCACCAGGCTGGGAAGGCTGAATCTGCAATAGGCAAGCAGCTTGGTGTGAAGAAATCAACGGTGGGAGCAATAATTAGAAAATGGAAGACATACAAGACCACTGATAATCTCCCTAGATCTTGTGCTCTACGCAAGATCTCACCCAATGGGGTCAGAATGATCACAAGTACGGTGAGCAAAAATCCCAGAATCACATGGGGGACCTAGTGAATGACCTGCAGAGAGCTGGGACCAACGGAACAAAGGCTACCATCAGTAACACACTATGCCGCCAGGGACTCAGATCCTGCAGTGCCAGATGTGTCACCCTGCTTAAGCCAGTTCATGTCCGGGCCCTTCTGAAGTTTGCTAGAGAGCATTTGGATGATTCAGAAGAGTATTGGGAGAATGTCATATGGTCAGATGAAACCAATGTAGAACTGTTTGGTAGAAACACAACTCGTTGTGTTTGGAGGAGAGAGAATGCTGAGTTGCATCCAAAGAACATCATACCTACTGTGAAGCATGGGCTGGCAACATCATGCATTGGGGCTGTTTCTCTGCAAAGGGACCATGACAACTGATCTGTGTACATGAAAGAATGAATGGGGTCATGTATCGTGAGGTTTTGAGTGCAAACCTCCTTCCTGATGAAAGATGAAACGTGGCTGAGTCTTTCAGCATGACAATGATCCCAAGCACAGTGTGAGTGCAATGAAGGAGTGGCTTCATAAGAAGCATTTTAAGGTCCTTAAGTGGCCTAACCAGTCTCCAGATCTCAACTCCGTAGAAAACCATTGGAGAGAGTTGAAAGCTGTGTTGCCCAGCGACAGCTAAAAACAGCACTCCTCGAGAGGAGATCTGCATGGAGGAATGGGCCAACATACCAGCAACAGTGTGTGCCAACCTTGTGAAGACTTACAGAAAATGTTTGATCTCTGTCACTGCCAACAAAGGATATATAACAAAGCATTGAGATCAACTTTTGTTATTGACCAAATACTTATTTTCCACCATAATTTGCAAATAAATTCTTTCCAAATCAGACAATGTAATTTTCTGGATTTGTTTTCTCATTTTGTCTCTCATAGTTGAGGTCTACCTATGATGTCAATTACAGGCCTCTCTCATCTTTTTAAGTGGATAATAGATCATATTATTCATGTTAAGCAATGAAACTATACAATAACATTATGTATCCAGCTTCTCCAGTTCTCCAGTCTCCTTCATTCAACATATCATTAGATTCAGAAAGTTTACGGAATATTACCTCATCAGAACATGTCAATCTTGGTTGAGCACATTACAGCATATATAACACTCTGAAGGTTTCAAGGGGATAAAAATATTACAATTTCAGATTGCTGGGACAAACACTTTTTTATGTTCGCGCTGCAAAAAATATTTTTAACAATATTTTTAAAATATTTAGCTGGTCTACAATATATGAAAAAAACTTTGAGGTTCTTGGTTCACATGTTTTGATCAAAACTGTTTAAGCTGATGGTTTGCCACTGATATTGGAATGTGTGTATATATACCACAACCATGCCAGTGTGCACCTGTGTTCACATTGTGTTTTTCAGAAATGTTTTTTTTTGTGCAGAATCATACGTTGCATTTGGCATATATTGCTTTTAACTTATATAGGGAGGAGTGGATGCCTCCATTTTGGTTTTTTGAACTCCGCCCACCTCCACAGGTTGCTAGATCAGTGCAGTATGCTTATGAAGCTGGTGCCTTTTTCTATCTGGATTATGGAGGTCTGAGGACCCAAATGAGAAGTCTGAATTCGACTCAAATGAGAGGTAATAATAGAGTAGGACCACCTGCATTGAGGTCCCGTTGAAAGTCGGGGGTGGCTTAAACAGTTTTGATCAAAACATGTGAACTAAGAACCTCAAAGTTTTTTTCATGTATTGTAGATAGCATAAATGCTTTTTTAGAGGTTTCAATGTCTTGTTTGATAGCTCTGTTAGCTGATGGTGTGCCACTGATATTGGAATGTGTGTATATACCACAACCATGCCAGTGCGCACCTGTGTTCACATTGTGTTTTTCAGAAATGTTTTTTTTGTGCAGAACCATACATTGCATTTGGCATATATTTCTTTTAACTTATATAGGGAGGAGTGGATGCCTCCATTTTTTTTTTAACTCCGCCCACCTCCACAGGTTGCTAGAGCAGTGCAGTATGCTTAAAAAGCTGGTGCCTTTTTTCTCTCTGGATTATGGAGGTCTGAAGACCCAAATGAGACGTCTGAATTGGACTCAAATGAGAGGTAATAATAGAGTAGGACCACCTGCATTGAGGTCCCGTTGAAAGTCGGGGGTGGCTTAAATAGTTTTGATCAAAACGTGAACTAAGAACCTCAAAGTTTTTTTCAACTTTATCACAGTGGCGCACTTTTTGTGATAAACTAAGTGTATCTTGTTAGTCTAAAGTAAACTAGTCGAGAATGTATACGAAAAAGTATTTAATACTGTGCACCAAAATATTGGCACAATTTGGTACATTTTAGCCACAAACTCTTTAGACGCTTTTCAAAACGGTCTAGTGATGAGCATAGTAAATCTTCTAATCTTTAACGCCTTAGTGACACAGCTACTGTATTTTATTTTTTGTTTTTCAATCACCACTTTTTAAGATCCATAACTTTTATATATTTTTTCTTTGATATAATCATATGAGGGTTTGTTTTGATGCAGAACAACTTGGACTTTTTAGTGGTGAACTTTACTAGATCAAGTTAAAAGAGATAAGTAGCAAGTTACATAATATATAGAAAATACTAAAATACCAAAACTGAGTATTCACAGGAGAGCACTGTAAACAGTGTTAAGAAAGCAAGGTTAAAGGTCACTGTCCCCAGTTACCCCTACACTAGTGTCTGCCTAACTTCAAATTGCAGGAAATATTGTCCTGATAAGGATGGTCCTGCCCAGAAAATCAGCACACCATACCAGTTGAGGTACAGGCTATAACTGTTGGGGAGGATATTATGAATGTTGTGAATTTATCCAACAGACCCCTAACTGATACATAAATGTCAGTCCTTAAAAAAGGAGTGTCATTTATCCCTACAACGTCTATTGATTTATTTAATTGGACTAAGGATTTGGAATTGTTTGCCAGTAATCTCAGATGGCTTAAGTTTTTCTAGCTTAAAGAAAAAAGAGACTGCCTAAATCTTGGATTCTCCGAGGAAGAACTGGCATGTCTAAATGATCTTGACGAATTACAAAGGGAGACAAACCACAATGAAAACCTAAGAGTGTTAAGAATCCACAAATTGGGAACATCTCATGCATTGATGCTTTCTTAAAAAAAAGTTTCAACCGAGTTATTACAAATTGAACAAGATCGTAGAATTTCCAATCTTGATGAAGCCCAGGTACATGCACTCATCTCCCTGGAGAAAGATCAAAATGTTATTGTAAAGGCCTCCGATAAGGGCGTTAATATCGTCCTTATGAATCGTCCTGACTGTATCAAAATGTGCCTGTCCATCCTTAATGACCAATCCAATTACGAAATTTTGCCAAGTGATCCAACACAGCTTTACAAAAAAGACCTTTTGGTAAAAAAGAAAAAAATATTGATAGTGAATATAAATTTATGGCCGTGAGATCACCACAGACCCCAATGTTCTATTCACTACCTAAGATACACAAGGGGTACACACCCTTGAAAGGACGCCCAATTGTGTCCGGTATTGACCGTTTAACTCAGAACTTTGGTGGTCTACATACTAGGGATACGATGGCTCTACTGGCAGAGTTGGAGGGGATTTTGGATGATGAGAATACTATTTTAGCCAGCATTAACGTTGAGGCCCTTTACTCATCTATCCCCCATGAGATCAGCCAAAAAGCAGTTAAACATTTTTTGTCCATGAGAGGGTCCCAGTTTCAATTGCACAATCAATTCTTGTTGGATCTCTTGGAATTTGTTATAACAAAAAACTATTTCCTCTTCAATGGTCCCGTGTACCACCAGCTTAGGGGTACGGCGATGGGTAACATGTGTTTGCCAACCTACATCAATCTGCTCCTGGGTTGGTGGGAGGTGACCTTTGTCTTTGGAGAGGATTATGGACCTTCCCAATCTAACATTTCCTTGTGGGCCCACTACATTGGCAATATTTTCGTGTTGTGGGTGGGCCCAGGGGATAGTTTTAATTAATGGGTCTTGACTTTCAACACTAATCCTATAGGATTGAAATTTACCTCCAAATGGCATAAAGACACTGTGCCATTCCTAGATGTCAGGGTCTCCAGGAATGAGTCAGGAGAGCTGTCCACTTCAATTTATCATAAACCAATGACTACTAATAGCCTCCTAAAGTGGGGAAGTTGCCATCCCTTACCACTTAAAAGGGGCATACTTAGGGGACAGTTCCCCTGGCTCCAAAATTGTTCTGATGAGTCTATCTAATTTGGAGTTGAAATTCCAGAATTGTGGGTATACCAAATGTGTGATTAAGGAAGCAAGATCGATCTCAGCTACTCATTCCAAAATGGAGAGATGGGTGGAACCCACAGAGTAGGCTGATCAGGACATTCAATCGAGCTCAGAAACAAGAAACGGAGTCCCTGACCAAACATTGGGACATTCTTAAGATGAATGATGACCTTAGGGAAGTTTTATCTCCCTATGCCCAGATCAATTTTAGAAGAGGCAGAAGCCGGGGGGATTGTTTGACACACAGCCATTTGGGGCCGGAGCAACCAAAGGATTGTTGGATGAACAGACAAGTCAAGGGGTGTCTTAGGTGCGGACACTGCAAGGCATGCCAATGGATCAACCCAACTAAATGGGTCACGAGTTCTGTCACAGGGAAAAATTCCAAATGAGGGATTTGGTTAATTGCAACTCATTGAATGTTGTCTTTAAGATAACATGCACTTGTCAATTAGAATATATTGGCAAAACCACAAGATCCCGGAAGCAGCATATTTTAGAACATATTGGTGACATCAAGAATGAAAGGGATACATCAGTGGCCAGACATCTGAATTTGGTTCATGGGGGTAACAACCGAGACATCAGATTTGAAGCCTTGGAATTATTTTGTCCATCACCAAGGGGAGGAAATTCGGATAAATATGCAGTGCAAAATGAATGCAAATGGATTTTTGCTTTAAAACATTGCACCCACATGGCCTCAATGAGCAACTTCATTTCAACTGCTTCATTTGACTTGTTTGTTGTTTGCCCCCTATTATTGGGTCTGTGTGAGAACAAATTTTGGTCTTTATTTTTGAGATTCATTATATCCAATAGTGCTTTACTTGCCCCTTTAGGACAGCTAATATTTATGTACTGTGTGTTGCTCTATGTTGTCTATTGAGCCTAATTTTGCCAATTACCATATTCATCTGTTCTTTGATGAATGAATGGGGCTAAAGTTCCTATAATTTAATCTGTATACATAATAATGCGAGAGCCATGGTTACCTCTGATGAGCGAGTGTTTTCGGCTCTGACATTACAGTATGCTATGCCATGACAATCAACGCCACGCACATTGACGTCTGATGCGGGGTGGGCGCATTGCTTGTTGAGCATCAGCTTTCCGTGGTTATAGGCCGCACCTCTTAGACGTCACACGCTGGAAACTTAAAGAAGCACAAGTGAGCTGTGCTAAGCCGAAAGAAGGAACAAGAGCTTCGCAATGCACCTGGAACCGGAACCCTACTATGTTTATCCTTATGGATTGAAGTCCACTTCTAATTACTGTATGCAGTAGTGCAACCTACACTTAGGTCTGAAACCTGAATACATGGAATCTAAAATTGAACTGTTTGGCCATAATGACCATTGTTGCATTTGGAGGAAAAACGGAGAAGCTTGGAAACCTAAGAACACCATCCCAAATGTGAAACACAGGAGTGGCAGCATCATGTTGTGGGATTGGTTTGCTGCGGGAGGGACTGGTGCACTTCACAAAACAGATGCAATTCAATAGCACACTACTAACACTTATTAGGCACTTTTTAAAAACTATCAAAAGTGCACCAAAAACAATTAAAAGCCTGTGCAGGTGGGTGGAGTGCAAAAAAACCCCCATTCCACCAACCTGCACAGGCTTTTAATTCAATGCAGAGTACCTTGTAGCTGGAGCCTTCTCTCCCTTAAGTATGGAGGTCTGAACAGGCACTAAGAGAGGTAACGTTAGAGTAGGTTCCCACCTGTATTGAGGTCTCCTTGCTGACTGGTAAGTGGGCTTAAGCAGTTTAGATCAAAAATGTAAACTATGAACCTTATGTATTTCATGTATTCTAAGAAGCAGAATTTTTTTTCCAAAAATTCCTATATGCCTTTTGATGTTTTTTTAGTGTTAGTAGTGTGCTGCTGATATTGTATTGTGTTTGTATGTTACTGCCACACCAGTGTGCAACTATGCTCATTTTTTTCAAAAAAGTTTTTTGGATGTGCAGACCAAATATTGTTTTCTTCACAAAATAGATGGCATCATGTGGAAAGAAGATTATGTGGCAATACTGAAGCAACATCTCAAGACATCAGCCAGGAAGTTAAAGCTCGGGTGGAGATAGGTTTTCCAAATGGACAATGACCCGAAGCATACTACCAAACAAGTTACAAAGTGGCTTAAGGATAACCAAATCAATGTTTTGGAGTGGCCATCACAAAGCTCTGACCTCAATTCTACTGAAAATTTATGGGCAAAGCTGAAAAGGCAAGTGCGAGCAAGGCAACCTACAAACATGGTTCAGTCATACCAGTTCTGTCAGGGGGAATGGGCCAAAATTCCTACCAACTATTGTGAGAAGCTTGTGGAAGGATATCCAAAGCGTTTGACCCAAGTCATACAGTATAAGGGCAATGCCATGAAATACTAATGACATGTATGTAAACTTTTGACTTTGCAGAAAGTACTAAAAATGCCTTAAAAAAATAATCTCTCTCATTATTCTGGCATTTGGCAAATTTTGGTAATCCTAATTGACCTAAAACGGGTAAGGTTTATTCTGACTTCATGGCAGATAGTGAGAAAAACATGCATATGTGTCTTTTTACATAGTGTATGTAAACGTCTAGTTTCAACTGTAAATACTATGACCTTTTACTAGTGTTATATTTACAAGCAGCAATACGATTTGTTAGTTGCAGAGTATGTGTAATGGTTATGACTACTCTAATTGAATAAAAAAATTTGGCAATTTGACTTGTAGAGACTAAGGCCTGGTTCACACGGCTTATTGCCAACGTAATTGTGGGGACGGATTCCGCCCCGCAATTACGCCGGCAGCCGTGCAGCGGGGCGGGGCGGGGGCCGGGGACCGGCAGCTCGCCGGCCCCATAGACTATCATTATCTACGGCGCGTACGCGCCGTAAATAATTCACATGTCACTTTCTCCCCCCGCGGCGGATTTGCCGAGCGGGGAGAAGAGACGGAATCCCCAGTTCTCTATGAGAACTGTGGATTACCGTAGTTACTGGGACAGATTGGAGCCGTACTGCAGCGCAAATATGGCGCGCAGTACGGCTCCAATCAGCGCCCAAATAAGCCGTGTGAACGAGGCCTAAAAAGGAATGTTCACCAATATTTTATTTTACTAATTAAAACCAGACACTGATGCATATTATTTTCTTCTTAGCCGTTTTTAATTTTGTTTTCTTTATATGATTATGGGGGAAGCCCCCTGAGTGTCTTTTAACAGCCTTCAGAGATATGTTTACTGCAGTTACATTGGCATAGGAGCCTGTGAACAGGAGCAGACCCCTTGACTTCTAGAGGAGTTTTTTAGGCATGCTCAGTGACCTGGGTAGAAGTAATTGTGAAGGGTGGTGAGAGGAGCTGCAACTATCTCCTATTGTGAATCTTGTGTTTTCTATACACATTGGTGTCACCTTTCTGTATAATCTTGCCTATGATAATAATGAGGAGACTTCTGAGAAGTGATCTCTGCAGAACAGTACGTTTTAATCAATTGTTAGACTTAGTACCTAGAGTCAATACTGACAGATTATTTTTTTTTAAGACAGATTGGGACATGAAAATAAAAAATAAAACAAATCTTCAAAAATTCTTAAGTATTTTATATTTTTAACACAAAAACAATAGGTAATTTTTAATGACAAATTATCTTTTAACACCTTGAAACCTTGTTATTTACCTGTACGAGCCATGTGATGAAATCTGCATTGCACAGCTCCATTAATTAGCTATAAAACCATGTTGACACGCAGTTTATTTTGTAAAAAGAACAGATCGTGATGACAAAGAGATACACCTTGACATGCAATGGTGTGCAACTGCGAACTAATGACTATGCAGGGGTAGGGGACATGTTATACTTTCTGGTCTAGGAAAAGCATCATAAAAAAATAGCAGTTTGTGATACAATAAAAATAACTTAGGGTTATGTTCACACAATGGATTTTTCACATGGATTCTGGTGTGGATTTCTCCAAGTGGGATCTTCTTCCTATTGTTTTCAATGGGAATCCACGCTTTAATTCACAGTGTGAACTGCGGTGAGATTTTTTTCAACTGTTAATCTGAAATCTGCCACACAAATTTCAATGGGGCTAATCCACAATCAAAACTGAAGTAAACTGTTACTACAAAGTAAAAATCTGTGTATGCCTCTGAAATGCTGCTGTCAATTCCCCAACAGATATTCTCAACAGACTTGTTGTGTGAACATACCCTTATAGTGACTACTGTGGGGAAAAAAAACACTACTTAAAACAAAAGTGTCAAAGTAAAGCAAAAGCTTCCACGATCCTGGTCATGTTAGGTGTTCTTCAAAAAGGCATTTTATTACATGTCTAAACATGTGTTGTGTTGGTTAAATACTATTCCTTGTTAGGCCAAAAAGCCATGGGTGCTCATTCATATTCAGGCAGTGGGGAGATCATCAACAAGAGAAGTGAAAAATACATATAACTGTTTGCTTTTTATCACTGTATTCGTCACACTGCCTCTGGAAGACTATCATTGTGGGTTATTGTATGTAGTTCTCCAAATGCCAAAAACATTGGAGATGGAGCGTGAACCCAGGTTAAAGCAATATGGTTTCATAATAGTCAACTTTAATACAAGGGCTTGTCTCATCATTGCAATTTCTTTTAATACTTAAGGCGACTCCAAAATCTGCTTAGGTCCATTAGTTTGAGCTGTTCATACACTTCCCCTACAGTGAATAACTTCTAGAGGTGGGTTCTCAGAAGAAGAAACCTTTTGCATGGTGTCCAAATATGGCATATGAGAGGGGCTGCATTGCTGAGATAATGCTCAAGAATGTTGCCTTATTGGTTAGCACTATTGTCTTGCAGCAGTGGGATCCTGGGTTCCAATCCACCTAATGACAACATGTGAGTTTTTATGTTTCTCCTGTGTTTGCACGGGTGTCCACCCACACTCTTAAAGGGTTTTTTTCCAGTTGGCAAAGTCCCTTCTGAGGCCAGCTTGGTAGTTCGCTATTAACCATCCTCACAGAAAGAGGAGATGGCCACGCCTGCACAGTTCTCCCAGTTCATTTCTATGGCCGTTCTGAACATAGCTGAGCAAGTGTGCCGAGCTATATTCAGAACTCCCATAGACATGAATGGGGCACAGCTGTGCAAGTGTGGCCATCTCCTAGTTCTTTGAGGCTGGCTTGTAGTAAGCTACAAGCTGCCTCAGAAGGGATGCGCACCACTTTAAATCAGATATGATAATTGGCTTTTTGTGACAATTTTATGTGACTGAAATACAGAAACTAAATTGTGTGCCTCATTTGGGACTGATGTGAATTGTAAGAATCTCTGTACAGCACTGCAGAATATGTGGTAAAAAAAAATCTTTCTTTCTCACAAGTTTGACAAATTGTGTAATACAAACTTCCAAGATTTTTGCCTGTATATTTCCCTCCTCTATTCTCTGAGATAATATGTCATGCACCCTCTTTTTATCTAATTCACAAGCTAATTTGCAGTCATGTGCCTGTATTATTTGATTTAACCTTGTGTAAATATTAATTTTAGAAAGATAAAAGCATGCACTGGACTGTGCAAAAAGTCTGTCACATTCATCTACTTCAATGAAAAACAGATACAAAATATAAAAGGATTTGACGTCCACCATTTTTCTCTGCTTACACAAGTAACAAATGTGTGACAGAATTATATTTATTGCATTTTATATGCCAATGTCCATACATATTTGTTTCATGCACCTAGAACCTATTGTACACGAGGATTCTGTACCAGGCGCACAAGTGATGCCGGCACAGTGTAGGATCCTTTATACAGAGACCCCTGCACTGATGAGGTAACAATTCCTGCCTTTTCTCTCCTCTCCCTCCTCCCACCAACCAGCAGCAGTGACACAACATATGGACACTTCCATGAGAAAGGACACAAGGGATGGGCTGCAGTGTGTACATCCTCTTACCCATGGCTGTACACACACAGTGCCAATTACATTTTTAAACACTGAGCATGGATGCCTTTTAAATGTAACAAAAACAAAATACACATACATTCATCAACAACGTGCACACATAGTGTATCTGGCCACAACATGATCAGTGTATAACACATTCAAACTATGATATGACTTCTAGATGATTAAAATTAATACTTTTTCTAGTCTTGCTGTCTACATACATACACAATCAACAAATGTTTGCACACAGTGCAGGGTGGCAGCAACACCAAGCCTCAAAATGTATATATGCAGGGCAATGACATAAAGCGCAAAGTGAGATGGCACTCCAGCATGGAGAGGATAGAGGGCGCAATGTAGTGTCAGTCCCGTTAACTGTTGCTGATACACAAGTACCTTTGGCTTGGGGTAACCTCCATACTTGTACCAGGACCATAAAGCCAAAGTAAGAGGTGGTTTTGGTTTATTTGGCATGAAGAGGTATCTTTGGTCAGGGAGGCATAAGAGGATGCAGCACACAGGAGGAAGGGTCCTACTAGCCCTTCACTTGTACAGGAACTGTGGGAAGGGAGCAGTATTCCAAAATTTCAACAGGTTTTGTAGGTAAATTATGGAAAATAACAAATTGTTGTGTGCAGTGGCTTCATATGTACATGTACTGCATGTGTGTGTGAATAGAAGATAATCACATAACTGGCTGAGCAGTGTCCACCATCCGCAACATAATTGGTCCCAAACAAAATAACCTTCTTAGCATGGAGACATATTTTTTGAAGTCATATGTTCCTGAATGTGTCCTACCTTTAACCATATTCAGCAAAGAAGAATTATGTACTGTGGTTGCCAATGCAACCTTTATGAGGCTAAATACCACTGTGCCGCCAATCTCACAGTTATCCCATTTTTCTAGTTAGCCAACAAAGAAACCATCTTTATACAAAAGTATATAGCAACGTACAACACGGTTATGACAGACAGCTATGTAAGCCTTTAAGTGCTGTGTGTGTACAGCTTATGAATGGAGACTATAGGTTCTATTGTAAAATGGCATTGACAGCTGATTTTCAACAGAATTGATGGAATCACTTTTGTGACTCTTGTTTGCACCATTCCTGGAGCTACATATTTAACTAGTATAAAAAAATATTTGGAAAGTTTCTGAAGAGAAGAGAAGTCCAGGTGTTTGTGTTTTGTAGACAGACGAAGCAGCATTTGTCCTATTTTGTGGTGCACATTTTCCCTCCAAGGCACAAGCAACACTGCTCTTGATAGTCCTCCACGTGTGCATTTGTCTAGAAGTGAAGCGTGAATTCTGTATTATGTTGATATTTTGGATGTGTCTGGACTCATCTGTTAGTGTACGTACCATTTGCTCACATGTATGTGTGAGGAATGCCAGCAGTAACATTGATCCAAAACAAGCAATGAAAATAAATAACAAAGTCTGGGTTTTTGGTACCTTCAGAAGTGATCAGACAAAAGAGCTAGAAAAGGTCATTTTTATGAGGGACACTCAGTCCTGCATGCTCAGTGGGACGGAGAGAGAAGTCCAGGCATGCTCCTCTGAGCCATCTATAAAAGTAGTCCATACTTCCCATAATGTTCAGAGGGGATAAGAACACAGGAGTGCCCCTTTGCTGTTAATATCTGGCCATATAGAATCAGTGCCAATTCCATATCTGCTTGATTAAAGTATTGTGGGATATCCCTCTATTGTCCATAAGTCATTGAAGTGCTGCCAGATTGAGGAAGACCCAATGGGTTGAAACAGTCATGTTAAAATCTCATTCAGTTTTAACTGAAAAAAGTTTGGGGTAAAAGGGTCGACTTGGTCTCTGATGGAAGTGCTGGACTTTGGGGCAAGGGAGGTAACACTTGGGCACTAAAGCTATTAGGGCATGTCTTCCATAGCTGTCTCTGGTTCCAAGTCATGGTCTTCCGGTAGCACTGTGCTCTGGTTAGGAACGGAGAGAGATGCAGGTCTGACATCCTCTTCAGCTGGTTCTTCTTTGACGTGAACAGACTGACTACAATGACAAAAAATAAATATTTAGTGACACCTTAATTGTGGTGCACCCCTATTTTAATATCTTAAATCTTCAGCATGACAGAATATACCTGAACTGAATTGTCATAAGAATTTTTTACCTGTATTGTGGAGAAAGGCGTGGGCTGCTCCCATTACTATTTCCAGGTTCCCCAGTGCTAGTGACGTCATCATGGCCACCATGAATTCCACTGCCTGGACTATTGTGCAGCGGTGGGCTGTTCAGCAGAGGGAAACTACTTTCTGCAAGTGCTGCCTGGGTTTAAAAAAAAAACAAAACAGATATATATGTAAGAGAAGTAACATAATACAATATTTATACTATAATTTGCTCATATTTAATATTAAGAAGAGTACTGAAAATTTTTGCATATCCTCACTATAAAGGCCCATGCACATGGCCATATAGCAGATCTGTGTTCTGTAGTATACGGTAATACCAAAAGACAATTATGAGCCTATACCATAAACTAACAGAAAAATGGCGTATCATTTATGTAACCCCTTATCACTGCAGCCAGTTTTGACCTCCCTGACAGAGCACCATTTTTTAAACCTGACATGTCAATTTATGCGAGAGTAACTTTTTGATACTTTCACCTATTCATGTGATTCAGAGACTGTTATCTCGTGACACATTGTGCTTTAAGCACGTAAGAAATTTTTGGCCACAATCCTTGTTAATTTGCCATTTTCAAAACGAAACAAATTCTAAATGTAAGACAGTTATTCCACACAAAATAGTTTATAACTAGCATCTTTCATATGTCTACTGTAGGTTGGCATAATTTTTTCCCTAGGTGAGTATTAAGGGAAAAAGTAATCAAAGCCAACAAGGCCCTGTGTGAAAAAGTAATTGCCCCCTCCTTAAAACATAAACTGTTTTCTCACATCTTTGGGAATCAGAGTTAAATGTTCCTAGCCTCACCCAGGCCTGATTACTGCTACACATATTCTCAAGCAAGGAAGCATTTAAATAGGACCTGCCTGACAAGGTGAAGTAGACCAAAAGATCCTCGGGAGCTAGACATCGTGGGGAGATCGAAAGAAATTCAGGAACAAATGAGAAACAAAGAAATTGATATCTATCAGTCTGGAAAAGGTTATAAGCTTTGGGACTCAAAAGGACAGTGAGATCCATTATCCACAAATGGAGAAAACCTGGAACTGTGGTGAACCTTCCCAGGAGTGGCTGTCCGTCCAATATTACCTCAAGAGCCCAGAGACAACTCATCCAAGAGGTCACAAAACACCCCACAACAATCCAAAGAACTGCAGGCCTCACTTTTTTAAGTTATGGTCAGTGTTCATGTCTCCACCATAAGAAAGACTGTGCAAAAATGGCCTGCATGGCAGAGTTGCAAGACGAAAACCACTGGTGAGCAAAAATAACATAAAGGCTCATCTCAGTTTTGCCAGAAAACATCTTGATGATCCCCAAGACTTTTGGGAGAAGATTTTGTGGACTGACGAGTCAAGAGATGAACTTTTTGGACTGTGCAAGTCCCATTATATCTGGCATAGAAGCAACACAGCATTTCAAAATGGGAACATCATATTAACAGTAAAACAAAGTGGTGGTCGTGTGATGGTCTGGGACTGTTTTGCTGTGATAAATGGAACCATGAATTCTGCTCTCTACCAACAAATCCTGAGGGAGAATGTCAGGCTCTCAAGCTGAAGTGCACTTTGTTTATGCAGCAGGACAAGGATCCAAAACACATCTGCATGTCCACCTCTGAATGGCTTAAGAAAAACAAAATAAAGAATTTGGAGTGGCTGAGTCAAAATCCAGACCTCATTGTGAATGCGATGCAACTTTTTGATCACTTCTATTTCCAATTGTTAGTGGACATAAAATGACCAAAAAAACAGAAATTTTGCCATATGGATTATTATTTTCTATGGTGATCAGCGTACGGGATAAAGGATGTTTTATTTTAACCCCTTCCCGACATTGGATGTGCCCATGCGTCCTAGCGGGAAGTGCATTCCTGCAAATGGATGTATGGGTACGTCCTGGCGATCGTGAGGGCTTACAAGCTTGCCTCATGCCGCATAACCCACGGCCGGAGTAAGATCCGGCCGTGGGTGATTAAACCCTCAGCTCTGACGATCATTTTGAGCTCTTCCTGTCTGCGGTCGTTACAGCTGCGGCACACTTACTGGGCTATCTGTGATGTCACAGGCCATGGAGACCAGTATACGGCAGAAATGCTATGTATAGGTCTCCTTTTGTACTAGCGATCGGAAGATCGCTCATACAAATCCCCTATGGGGAAAAGTGAAAAAAAGTGAAACACAGACACGAAAAAAAACATAAAAACACATACACCGCCCTTTTCCCCTTTACAAACTGCAATCGCCCCAAAAATAAATAAATTACACATATTTGGTATCACTGCATGCTTAACAACCTGCCCTGTAAATATGTCACGTTAATTAACCTGCACGGTGAAAGCCGTTTAAAAAAAAAAATAAAAAAATAACCAAAGAATTGCGATTTTCGTTCATCCCGCAGCACATAAAATGGAATAAAAAGCGATCAAAAACTCATATAAGTGCCTAAGTAGTACCAATTAAAACATCGGTTCATCCCACAAAAAAAAGTCATTACACAGCTCTGTATACGGAAAAATAAAAACGTTATGGCTATCAGAAGATAGCGATGCATAAGTATTGTTCTACACAATAAAAAAAACTTTTTTTTAAAAAAAGTGCTTCAACATAAAAAAAACTATATAAATTGGGTATCGCCGTAATCGTCTTGCTCCACAGAGTAAAACTAATTTGTCACATATACTGCACGATGAGCACTGTTAAAAATAAAAACACTGCTAGGATTGCAGTATTTTCTTCATCCTGCCTTCCAAAAAAAATGGATTTAAAACTGATCAAAAAGTTTTGTCAACCCAAAAATGATTCTAAATAATAATAAAAATGTCAACTCATCCCGCAAAAATCAAGCCCGTACAAAGAAAAATTAAAAAAGTTATGGGTAGTATGGCGATGCAAAAACATATTTTCTTTTTGAATAAAAGTGTTTTTATTGTGTAAAAGCAGTAAAACATGAAGAAATATACAAATTGAGTATCGCTGTAATCATATAGACCTGCTGAGTCATTTATACCGCACGGTGACCGCTGTAAAAAATAAAAAACACTACCAGGATTGCTTTATTTTGTTCAAAATGCCTTACAAAAACCTTAATAAAAAGTCAGAGTCATATGCCCCCCATAATGGTACCAGTAAAAATGTCAACTCATCCTGCAAAAAGCAAGCCCATAAACTGCTCCGTATACAGAAAAATAAAAAAGTTATGGCTGTCAGAATAGGACAACATAAAAACGCAATTTTTAATAGACATATTTTTATTGTGTAAAAGAAATTAAACATAAAAAAACTATATAAAATTTATATAATTGTAATTGTACCGACCCATATAGTAAAGTCATCCTGTCATTTACACTGCACGGTGAACGCTGTAAAATTGAAACCCAAAAAACGACGACAGAACTGCGTTCCCTCCATCCCCCATTTTCAATGCTAAAAAAAAAAATATGGAGCACCTGGGCACCCAAAATGCACAATATGAGATCCCTGAGGGGTACTGAATCCAAAATGGGGTGACTTCTGGATGGTTTCACCTGTTCTGGTACTTTGGGGGCTTTGCAAATGTGACATGACACCCACCAAAATCTGCCTTCCAAAGCCAAATAGCATTCCCTCCCTTGTACACTCTGCCATGCGCCCAAACAGCAGTTTACACCCATATATAGGGTATTGCCGAACTTGGAAGAAATTGCGTAACAAATTTTTTTTTTCCAGGATTCTTTGTAAAAATGAAACCTTTTCAGCTAAAATTGCAGATTGTTGGAAAAAAAATCTTCATTTTCACAGCCCAACACTAAAAAAATTTGTGAAACATCTGTGGGGTCGATATACTCACTACACTCCTGGATATATTCCTTAAGGGGTGTAGTTTCCAATATGGGGTATTTTTAAGGGAGTTTATTAAGTGTTAGCCTCTTAGGGCATCCACAAACCTGAAATGGTGCCTTAATAAAATTGTAATGAAAATGAGACCAGAGTCCGGTAGGTGCTCCTCCTATTCTGGAGCTTGTGGTTGAGCCAAATAGCGCACTAGGGCCACATGTGAGATATCTCTGAAAACATCAGCATCTGGGGAATCAATATTAAATTGCATTTCCCTGGTGATATCTACTCTGTTTTTTGTGAATAATGGATAAAAATTGAAAATCTGCAAAAAAAAGTGAAATTTTCACATTTCAGCTTGAATTTGCTTTAGATTCCTGTGAAACACCTAATGGGTTAATAAACTTCATAAATGCTGTTTTGAACACTTGAAGTGATGTAGTTTCTTAGATGAAGTCATTTATGGGGGTATCTAATATACAGGCCAATCAAAGTCACATCAGAACTGGACTGGTCCCTAAAAAAATGTACACTGCAAATTTTCGTGAAAATGTGAAAAAATGACTACTAAAATTCTAAGCCCCATAATGTCCTCATAAAAAAAAGACATTTAAAAAATGATGTCAACCTACAGTAGACATATGGTAGATGCTAGTTATAAACTATTTTGAGTGGAATAACTATCTGTCTTACGCAGAAATTTTTGAAGTTTGAAAATGGTAAATTTTTCAAATTTTTCACGATGCTTTAAATATTGTTCACAAATAAACAAGGACTTTTTGGACCAAAATTTCTTACTAACTTAAAACACAATATGTCATGAGAAAACAGTATCTGAACCACATGGATAGGTAAAAATGTCAAAAAGTTATTCTCACATAAAGTAACATGTCAGATTTAAAAAAATGGGGCTCTGTCAGAGAGGCTAAAACTGTCTGCGGCGGTAATGGGTTAATAGATCAGACTTTTAAGGACACAATGATAATTGTGTCTAACTGTGTTCTAGTTTAATTTTTTTCTATGTAAAATGGCGGATTTGAACTTCTAAATTTTTTATTTTTTTTTAACACTTAAAAATTTAGTCCAAGCTAGGGTACTTGAACTTGACCACTAAAGGGGGCAATCCTTAGTACTAACAATGCAGAAGGGTGTTCAAAGATGGCCATTTTAACACTTCCTGCCTTGGGCAGAAAGTGTTTCAAATGCATATATGGAAGCTTTCATAAGGCTCCCAGCCCCCATTGTAACTGATTGGCACCCTGCGATCTTGCCGATTGCATTGACATACGGTGCGGGGCAATGGTTTTCTTTTATTTAGACGCCACGGCATCTAAAGGGTTAAGCAGCAGGGAGCTGAGCCAGTTCCATTTCCTGCTGTTAGCAGCGGGTATCAGCTGCAAATAGCAGCTGACACCAGCCTTCTCTATATTGAAATTAATGAGTAATCCCGTTACATAGAACCTATGTTCTATGTTCATATGGGTGAGTTCTGTGTCGGTAAGGAGTTATGATTTACCCCAAATAATAATCCTCCAACACTCCAGTGCATACTGAAGCCAAATATGTGTAAACCTGTGTATTGATATAGCGCCAAATACAACAAAAACCCTATTTTAGTTTGACATATAATCTTCAGTCTTAGTTTTAGATGCAACATATGTACATAGAGGATAATAATCCAAGTGCAGACAGCTGGGAAAGTAGATACTGTTAAGAGTCTGTCCACGCGACAAGCATTTCAAGTCAGAATCCACATGGAATCAGACTTAAAATAATAATTTAAAGCCGAACGCAAAACCATCCCCATTAACCTAGAAATATGCAGTTGTCCATACAGTGTGTATTTTCAGAGGCAGGTTTTTAAGAGTAAAAAAACTCAAAACATGTTCAACCTTCCACCATATTCCACACCAAAAACCGCATCCAAAACATCTCTATGTCGAATCAGCATCCAAAATCCCATAGAGATAAGTGGGTTTTTCTGACTGTACATCCACCGGAAAAAAAACCCCCACCTAAAATCCACATGAAACACTCTTGAAAACAGTGTTGTCTGTGGGCTTTCCTAGGACATTGTTTTTTTGTGTATGGCTTCCCAATCCAATGTCAAAGACACTGATTCAGCCAATTATCATTAATATTTCACTTGTAACTTCCCTATACTACTAAAGTGTATGCAGCAATTGGTGATCTAGTAGCGCCTCTACAGTACGATACTACATATTCTGTACTGCTCTTTATATGTGCCAGGATGAGCGGCTCTTTAGGGCACAAGGTGAGGGTGACCCATATTATTTTTTTCTGGTATATTATGTTCATAGTAATTGACCCAAAGAAGCTCCTATCCTGAAAATAGAACGTGATTTCCAACCAATAAATAATGTATGCTTGAGGGACCGCTGTACATTCTGACAGAAACATATTAAAACCTGTGTGCTTTTATAGGAGTGAAGGGTGTTTTTAGTTTTTCACTTTCATTTTTTCTCATATTACTAATTTATTATTTTTTACAATTTACTAAAGGAAATTATTGTGTTTACTACATTATATTGGCATATCAAACTGAAACCAGAAGTTTACATACACTATATAAAAAGACACATATGCATGTTTTTTCACTATTCTCACTATCTGACATGAAATCAGAATAAACCTTACCTGTTTTAGGTCAATTAGGATTACCAAAATTATTTATATTTGCCAAATGCCAGAATAATGAAAGATAATTTTTTATGATATTTTTATTACTTTCTGCAAAGTCAAAAGTTACATACATTTCATTAATATTTGGTAGCATTGTCCTTAAACTGTATGACTTGGGGTCAAATGTTCTGGATATCCTTCCTCAAGCTTTTCAGAATAGTTGGTGGGAATTTTGGCCCATTCCTCCTGACAGAACTGGTGTAACTGAGCCATGTTTGTAGGTCGCCTTGTTCGCACCCGCCTTTTTCAGCTTTGCCCATAAATTTCCAATAGGACCGAGATCAGGGCTTTGTGATGGCCACTCCAAAACGTTTAACTTGGTTATCCTTAAAGGGGTTGTCTCACTACATTGATTCATCTTACCTCAGTCCTGTTTTCTTGGTTTCAGTTTGAATTCAGGGGTGTGTTTACTGGCTTCTACTAGGCTGCAGTAGAAGCCAGGTCTGTAGCTATAGCAACCAGTGCTGGCAGCCTATCAGGAGAGATCAAGCAGGTATGTAGCTATAGCGACCTGCGAAGCTGATGCAGCCCATACAAGAGGGGATATCTCAGAATAAGTAGGACACTTTTAATGGACATATATTGCAAAGTGACTTGTTTTTGCAAGATCTTTAACATAGAAAGCAATCCTTGTAGTGAGACAACCCCTTTAAGCCACTCTGTAACCAGTGTGGCAGTATGCTTCGTGTCATTGTCCATTTGGAAGACCAATTTCTGCCCAAGCTTTAACTTTCAGGCTGATGTCTTGAGATGTTGCTTCAGTATTGACACAATCTTTTTTTCCTCATGATGCCATCCATTTTTGTGAAGTGTGAAGTCCGTCATGCAGCAAAACAACCTCAAAACATATTGCTGCCACCCCCGTGTTTCACAGTTGGGAAGGTGTTCTTATGCTTCCAAGCTTCTCCCTTTTTTCTCCAAATGTAACAATGGCCAAACAGTTAAATTTTAGTTTCGTCAGACCACAGTATATGTCTCCAAAAATGTAGGTCTTTGTTCCTGTGTGCATTTGCAAACATTAATCTGGCTTTTATATGTTTCTTTTGGAGTAATGGCTTCTTCCTGGCAGAGTGGCCTTTCACCCATGTTGATACAGTACTTGTTTCACTGTGGATAATGACATAATATTACCAGCTTCTGTCAGCATCTTCATAAGGTGTTTTGCTTTTGTTCTCGGGTTGATATGCACATGTCAGACCAAAGCACGTTCATATCTGAGACACAGAACCCGTGTCCCTCCTGAGCGGTATGATGGCTGGACATTCCCATCTTGTTTGTACTTGCATATAATTGTACAGATGAACGAGGCACCTTCAGGTATCAATGATGATTCAGACTTGGGTAAGTCTGAAATTCTCTTCCTGATTTCTTTAGACTTTCCCATGATGTTACACACAGAAGCAGTGTGTTTCTAGTGTGTGCGAAAATACATCCACAGGTGTATCTTTAATTAACTCAGCTGTTTTCAATAATCAGAAGCTTCCAAAGACATGACATTATATAGGCTGTCCCAAATTGTTTAAAGGGATTGTTATCCTAGTGTATGTAAACTTCTGACTTTGCAGAAAGTAATAAAAAATGCCGTAAAGAATTTTCTCTCTCATTATTCTGGCATTTGGGAAATATAAATAATTGTGGTAATCCTAGCGGACCTAAAACGGGTAAGGTTTATTCTGATTTCATGTAAGATAGTGTGTGATTTTATATGGTGTATGTAAACTTCTGGTTTCAACTGTCCCCACATTAAGATCACTGATATTAGTGATCTCATGGTATCAGCCACAATTACTAATGATTTATGTAAAAAGACATGCAGGGAAGACGCAGATCAAGTCCTTTAGAAACTTTCTCTGCACAGGAAATCCTGTTAATGCAATTACTGGAGTCATGGGGTTCCCAAGCAACTGTCCAAATGCAGAAGCAGCGTTTCTGAATTCAGGAATACAGTGCTCAATAGATTTCTTTTGTTGCAGAATTATGCCATGGGATTACCACATATTGTATATATGAAACATTTTAGTGATTTTTTACCTGTATATGCAGTGAGGGCAACAACCACATCATATAAACACGGTAATTTGTGGTGAACATTTGCAGTTTTGATGCACAGTAATTGGCAGTAGGGCACATAAGAATTAAGTCTTAGAGCGCATCCCCACGGCATAGGACAAATGCCGGACGGTTTGCCGGACGGTATTTGTCCTGTTTTCCGCCCGTCTCCAAGGCCGCAGGGGGCGGGGGAGGGGGCGGCTTTTCTCCGCGATGAGCGGAGAAGAGCCCTCCCCCCCACCCATTGAGAAGCACAGATTCCGTCCGAAAACCAGACGGAAGATGGTGCTTGCTCAATGTTTTGCCGCCGGTTTTTCAGGCGGTCTGAAAAACCGCAATCCGGCTGAAAACCCATGCCGTGGGGACATGCCCTTAGGCTCCAGTTCTTACATAAAATCAAAGTCAATTGGATAACAAAGCTGTGACCTTATCACAAATATTTCACCTTACCTGGTAGCTTGCATTTAAGGCTCCATAGCCAAGGCCGGAAATCATATTCTTAACAAGGGTTGGACTCCTGCAATAATAGTAAAAAAAACAATGCATGTAATCTTTAAAAATATGTGTAAAAACATGAATCTGGATCTAGTCAAGAGTATACACAGCTAACCAGGTTGTTTTATAGAATGATATGGTGTTGATATTCTAAACTATTACTATACAATTAGACGAGGCAATTTAAAACATTTTTAAGTTAATCAGCTTCAATACAGTGGTAATGTGCAATATGGATGGTGCATATTTGCTGCCATCTGCTGGAAATACCTGGTGCAACACTTTTTTGTTCTCCCTAAAGAGGAATATTTGCATTCCTTACTGCAAGGTCATACCCATGCTACAAGTCATTGATTTTGTATCCCTTCCCTTAGCATGAAGCAAACTTAAAGGGGTTGTCTCACTACAAGGATTGCTTTTTATGTTAAAGATCTTGCAGAAACAAGCCACTTTACAATATATGTCCATGAACAGTGTCCTACCTATTCTGAGATATCTCCTCTTGTATGGGCTGCATCAGCTCCTCTGGTCCCTACAGACCTGTTTACTCTCTCATGATAGGCTGCCAGGATTGGTTGCTATAGCTACAGACCTGGCTTCTACTGCAGCCTAGTAGAAGCCAGTAAACACGCCCCTGAATTCAAAATGAAACCAAGAAAACAGGACTGAGGTAAGATGAATCGATGTAGTGAGACAACCCCTTTAAATCTGGTTCGGGTCATAAAGCATAAGCCTTCTGGTTGATTCTAATGGCCTGTTATTCTGTAGAATTACAGTTAATTGCCCAATAGAATCCTGCAGAAATGTGCTCGAGATGAAGAGTCTGGTGACCTAAATGTTGCCAGAATATGGTTTTCTTGGAAAGTAACAATTTACATGCTTTATGTAGACACAATTAGAAAAAAGTTTTATTTTAAAATAAAATTTAGTGAGATGGAATGAATTAAAAAGTCAAAAATGTCTATTTTTTTATATTTTGAATCCCTTTGTGACTCACTTCTGACATTGGCTTCAAAAAACACACCAAAACAGAAAGTGTGAAAACAGCCTTACAATTTGCCTGTTGAAATCACAATGGCATTAGTTAATTCATCTATGTATTCATTTTTCTTTCTATGCTTTTATAGCATAATACAAAGCCATGCGTAGAGACTGATATGTTTTACTGCCTGCTAAATTAGATCTTACAGTTTATTCTCCGTACACCAGGCAAACACAACCTACATGAACTTGTGCCAATTTTAATGAGACGCTAATTAACCTACTTGTATATTTTTAGACTGATGGAACCAGACAAGCATCTAGAGGTATTGCTGTGCAACATGGGAAGAACATGGCGATTCCATGCATATGAAGTGAGGGAGTTACAATTAAACTCATGGCTCTCTCTGCAAGACACCAATATTACAGTATTTTCAATGAAATATTGTTGTAAAATGCTGCAGTTTCATTGGCATTATATGGGTTTAACTTTTACACAATTTATAACTTATAGGACAGATCAGTATTGATCTGTTTGGCAATGAAGCCTGATACTTCCATTGCCTTATCAACCATGGGTCTGTCAGTTTTCCATTTCTTTCCTGTTAGTAGGCAGATTAGTACTGAGTTAGTCTGTCAGCAGCAATGGACACCTGACGACTTTTAAACGATAAAAGGAAATTTCACCTCTCTATTACAATATTGTAATCCAAGCTTAGGGTAAATGTATGTTGAACAGAGATGCTAAAGAAATGCTCCCCAGCAAATCCACAGAAATCTGCACCAAATCAGTTGATGGTGGATAAATAGTAAGGAAATTCCCCATCAAATCCCTAAAAAGTTAGTACTTTTTCACCCTTATGCCCTGTGCAAAAAATGGATTTTTCTGTCTGAAAAATGTATTGTATATCCACAAAAGAAATCCAACCAGGTTGTTGCTGCAGATCTTCATTTTGTGTGGTAGATTCCACCACTGATTAGCCTCATTCAATTTATGCTGTGGATCCCTCCTTCCCTCTAGACTGTAAGCCCTCACGGGCAGGGCCCTCTCTCCCTCTGTACCAGTTGTTAGTTATTGTCACCTTTGTACTTGTTTGACCTATGTTGTGTATGTAACCCAAATGTACAGCGCTTTGGAACTAAGGATACTCTTAAATAAATAAATAATAATAATTAATTAATTAATTAATTAAAGAACGTACATTCCATATGAATATCACATGAATTTCATGAAATGCACATGAATTCTGCACAAAATCCATGTCAAACTCCATTGAGTGAATGGCACCTTAGTCCTCCTTCACACACTTAATTACTTTTTCAGTGTTTCTAAAGGCTATTAAAAAATTCAGGAGTTTCAACGGTTTTTAATAGCATTTTTACAATTGTGTTGTACGCACACATACCAGTGTTAAACCATTAAAAAAAAAAAAAGAAAACCCACAAAAAATAAATAGCATGACAGATTTAAAAAAACAAAAATGACAACAAAAATACTGGCCAGTGCTGATGGCCTTAAAAAAAAAAAAAAAAAAAAAATCATTAGCCAATACCCTGCAAAATATGCTGCAAAAGGAGGCCACCTTATTTTTTTGGATCAGTATTTGTAACCTAAATCAAAAAATGGGCTAAAAGAATCAGAAGGGATACAACTGTTTTCTCAGTTTGTTCCATAACTGATAGTGGCTTACAAATATAGATGTAAAATAAAATACTGTTAATAAAAGTGGCCTTCACAAAAGTGTATCATTAGATCATCTGTATATCATCAGCACTAATGATTAATAATAATACAATACTGAATAAGACACTAGGTATGAAAATGGCCCTTGGGAGGACACTGAACTAGATAACACAGCGTCAGCGAAAAAATGGCTGCAAAGCGGATGAAAGTAGCACATGCTGTGTTTTTAAAACGTAGGTGTATTTTATACGGGCCATGTAACTAGCCCCTTCTGATAATATAAGCGCTGTATTATGGACAGAAAAAATACCGATATAAATACACAAAGCAGCCTTACGGCTCATTTACATCTACGTATTGCAGATCTTTTTTTTTTTTTTTACGGTACACATCATTATATCGAAGTCAAATGGCTGGCCTTTGAAATACATGTTGTGGGAGTGCAAAGTTTAAATGCATGTATTTCTTCTGTTTTTTATTATGCTTGTTTCAGCAATAGTACAAAAACAGTAAAACATATTTAATACGGGAGCAAATACAGAAAAAAAAAACATAAAACTTAGAACACAGAAACAAAAACATGCAATGTGGAAACAAAACAGTAAAGAATAAAAAATAAAAAGGTATCAATTTTGTTGTGTATTTTCATACGCAATTGTGAATAAGAGTCCTTTCCATTTCTGATGGATAGATGATCTTGTCACTGGGATGTGGCAGGGCAAAATGACAATTACACACCCGAATTGTGGCAAATGCATTGTTAGGCTAATCATGGCTAAGTCAACAAACTGTCAACAATACTACATAGAAAGATTAAAAGATCAACAGTGTACTAACCAAGACGATTGTATGCAAAGTTAGACTGAGAGCAAAATCCTGAAACTATTCATTCACAGGTCACACTATACACACTACTGATAGCACAAGTTAAAGAGAAGCTCTAGTCTTAGGGTGTTCACACGGCGTATTTGCAGGGCGTACTTTGGCATGTAATACGCCTGAAGTATGCCCTGCAAATACGGTAAAATCATAGCACTCACTGAGGGCTATGCTTTTGCTGCGTATTCCCCTGCATGTACTGAGCGTCGGGAGAAAGAAGTGACGTCGCTTCTTCCAGCATGTAAAGTGAAAGTAAATGGGGGCCAGCCCAGAACGCTTCAGAAGTAGGTGCTGGCACACAGCACTTGCCTGCTAAAGCCCTTGTGAACATACCCTTAGGCTATGTGTACACTGCATAGCATTACGATCGTATTTTTGGTGCTTTTAGGATTTTAAGTGCTGAAGATATGATCGTTTGTGCAGCCCCATAGACTAAAATAGAAAAAACAACCTGTAGTCTCCACAGGTCATCTTTTCTACAACTGTCTTTCAGTGCCGCGTATTATACAACATGTTGTGTAATACTCCGGCGCTTTTAGTTTTTTCACCGTCTTTCCATGCAATACAATTGTATGGGCGACTTAAAAAGAAACAGAAGAGACTGCGGTTTTTGCGCAAACTATGACAAAAACCGTGGTCCTGCACCGGAAAAAAAACGGTTGATTTCGGACGTTTTTTGTCTGAAGCAGTGTAGCCAAACCTTGCAGTAACAGTTTCTAACCCATCTACCAACTAGTTTTATTCTTTGAAGAAACTTACCCTGTCATCTTTGGCGGTCTCCTCTTTTGGTATTCCAGCTCATCTACTGTCCACACAGCACCTTTCACGTTCTCCACACGCACAAAGCACTTATGCAAACTTAAGTTGTGTCGAACGGCATTCTACAAAATAGTGAAACAATATGACGATTATGCCACCTACTTATCTATGACTTATAAGATGAGCAAGTGTCCAACTCCATGCTGACAGGGTATTTCCACCGGTCCCTGCCTTAAGAAAGCTCAAAAACTTATTTCTGTGTGTCAGCTACACAATGAAAATTTCATGGAAAACCATTTTGTGTATGTCTGTGTCTGAAGTTCTACAAAAATGTACTGTGTGCTGTCTAAAAACGAGTATCTTAGATAGTACGACTGTACAGCTTGGCAGGCGTAGGTTAATCTGTGAAAGGGTGCATCACGCCTTAGAGACAAATGAAGCAAGCAGCTGATCTGAAATATTCTGCTTTCTTTTTATTCTAACTAATTTGCCTTTAATCAACCCAGTACATTTTAAAGAGTCTCATAAGCTGCCATTTCTGATTACCAAGGAGTTAATAGCAGGGCAAGGATGGCAACACGTGCATATCACCACCCTTTCCTGACACTCCCACACTCAAATGATATGACCCCAATTTCAAAGCAGAGCCCCTTCTCTCATTCTAAGCCCTGGCTGGAGATGAGAGACTAATTCGTTAGGCTAAAACATTAACAGCAATTTGAGAGGTCAGAAAGGGGTCAGGCAACCAGAGCTCAGACAGAAGGGAGGGAGCGGGCTATAGGAAGAATGAGAACCAGGAGGAAAGAGAGAGAAGGAAAAGGAACACTCCACAGAGATAAGGACAATAGAAGAAATCTTAGTGTTATACATTAGTAAATAAGGTAGTCTTGTAAATAAGTCACTAAGGCATCCATTTTACATATTCAGCCACTTGACTGCTACTGCTGAGAGGTAGAAACTAATTTGTGACTGTAGACTGACTGCTACAAGTGGTAAATGTGCTTTATTTATGAGGATTCATTAGTACAGCACTTACTGCTTCCAATTCCTTAACTATTAATATACATAGGCTGGTAATGAAATCTCCCCAAGGGCTTGTGCACATGGCAACATTATGGAGTCTCTGCTGCTGCTCCGTATGCCTGAGATTACATACAGAGTGATACTGGTCTGGATCTGTATGAATCACAATCCCTGTATATCAGCACACCCTAAAGCCTAACTCACAGTCTGTACAACCTTTAAAGTAATAATACACCATCATACAGTTCTATGGGACCTTGCTGTAAAGGTGTCAACGCTCCTATAATAGCAGTCAGCCAAAAGCTTAGTTGCCTCACAGCTATTCCTCCCCATACACGTTTGGCTCTACTGAGTGAACGTGATGTCAGTGGGGGAGACTTCTCTGGCAAGGTCATAAATTTAGGTAGTCTCAGACTGGGGTGCCTCCTAGGACCCACCGGTGGCGTTAATTGTGGGGGCTTACTCTACAGCTACCGGACATGATTGTACATGCCTCTTATATTTTACTTTTTTTTATCTGCCTACGCAGTTGAAAAGCAACTCTAGGTCTGCCATCCTCGAGTGCCCTGTGGGCCAGGTCAAGCCTGTCTTCAGGGTCAGGCGTTTACATTTAATAGGAAGTCCGTTTACACATACAAGATAGTTGGCCAATCCTTTCTGTGACTTTCCTCTAGTCTGGGGGCTTTTACTTTATATACTTCCAGGTTATGTTTAGTCTGGATTTTGGGCAATCATGCATGCAGTACTGGATATCATATTACAAGACACTCTTCTAATAGAAGCAGTAATCATGATAAAGAATAACTGTGAAATGAACAGAACTTCATATAATTGCACATGGAGTACCCCGCTACTTCCAACCTCCATGTACAGGCAATGTTGTGGGCATAACATTTTAGATTAGGGCTATATGGTACTATTTAGTCACCAACGAGTCATGGTATAAGTCAGGCATCCTCAAACTGCAGCCCTCCAGCTGTTGGGAAACTACAACTCCCATCATTCTCACTGTTATAGATGATATAAATGCATGATGGGAGTTGTAGTTTCCCAACAGCTGGAGGGCTGCAGTTTGAGGATGCCTGGTATAAGTGGTCAGACGTTTTGTGATGGTTGTCGCAACCTAGTTTACTAAAACAAAACTGCATAAAAATACTTTGGTTGCATGAACACTGTGATTTGTGACCCGTGAACTGCATCTACAGACAATTACAAATCACTCCTAGTAAAGGATTTCTTAAGATTTTTTTTTTTAATATACAAGACAATAAACGTTATGTAGACACACAACCCAGATGTTCTCAGTTACCTTCCATGTGGCAGTATTTCTTCTGAAATATGCAAACATGCGAGTGAACCAATTGTAGATTTCATTCAGAGTCAGCTGCCTGTCTGGTGTATCTAGAATAGCCTGTTAAAAAAGCATGAAAGGGTAAGTATTTAAAGTATGCTTAGACATTTGCTTTCTAATCCCCCTTTAGCTTCAATGCGGTTTCCATGCACCTACCTGTCGAATAAGAGAGGCATAGGTGAAGGGTGGGCGAACCTCGGCATTTTTATAAAATTCATGGTTCTGAGCAAGTTCTGAAAGTAAAAAAAGAAAGAAAAGAAAGACACATAAGCACCCCTGTGACTGTGTATATTCACAAATTATTGATGGTGGATAACAGCAGCAGAAATGTATAAAATCTGTCAAAAGCATATTTTTTTTTCTTCAAATAAGCATTTTTTAAGCACACTTGAAATTAACCTTAAAATTCCAGTTTGACTGTAGTTAATGGTAATATCCCACACCCATGATACACTCACCGGGGTCCAGGATGCTGTGGAATGTGGAGATATACGCTGGGGTCCTCACCCTGTACAGCTGTTTCTGGGCCTGCAGAACTGACATGGACGGAACAAGCTAGTTCCAGTGAATTTATTTTCTGACTAACAAAAGGATGACTCTGTATAATTAGTTGTAGCTATATACAAATGACAATAATTTTTTCTAACCACTAGCCCAGCAGAGCCACTATTTTAGTCAGGTACATAAATTCACTGGTGACTACTATTTCCCTCCATGTAACAGGGAGGCTAAAAGACAGATAAAGCCGTACATGCAAATACCCTGTGTACAACAGCTCAGATTTCAGCTTCTGAGACTCATGTGAGGGAGTGGGAAATTGGGGTTAACTGCAGTAAAAACTGAAATCTTAGCGTATGGTTAGAAGTGTGCTTTATTATTGTGAAAATGTCCATTTTTACATTATGCAGTATTTGTACATTCAGGAGACAGTGTGCTAATAAGTTTAGGAGTTTACACATGTAAGGAAATTTGCAAGTGCTCTTGGCAAACTAAATACACAAGCCTCCTGAATGCTAGACGCCTTGTTAAAAATGGCAGACGATACACATATTAGGGCATGCACAGCCAAAATTGGAATGGCAATTCTGAAATTGTGTGGCAGGGAGTGTTTAAGTTAGGCAGCATTCACCTGAGGATATTGGGGTGCAGAACTTATCCACTATCCTTCTCCGCACAGGACCCATGCTAGGTAGACTTGACGAGCTGATCACAGAAGTACCTGCTCTCATTGGAGTGATGGGGGCTGTTGCTGAGGTTGGAGGTTGAGGTAAGCCATCTGGGTAGTTGTCTGGAGACATTTTGGTGTGGGTTGCACTGGAGACCAAGTTGAGCTGGAAAAAAGTAAATCAGAAGTGCAGGGACATGAGTAACCAGCTAGAAAAAATAGAGGGGAGGCAGACTGGTTTAAACTATTAGGGTGACTTACTGGTTGACTGAAGGGCTTTGGTTCTGATGGTCTCATGTGCAGATGTGTCATCATTGCTTGTAATCGTTCACTCTCTTTTGCCAGCTAATGTGAAAACAATGTACTAAAGTAAAAGCTTGTGACAATAAACTATACAGTAAAAATATTTACAACATTTATAAAAATATAAAAAAACAACACATAAAACCGATAAACAGTGAAATTTTTTTCCTGCTTACCTGGATCTCCAGCTGCTGCACCACCTGCATCTGTACCCGGCACTGTGCTGTGCTCCGATCATCCAGCGCATGTTCCGTGTTCAGATGCCTTTACACAACACAAACGTGAGCGATTAGGATATTATTTATTACTGTATAAGAGATACAAGGTAGAAACATTGCTCTCCTTTTTACAGGTTATATATCCAGTGTTTGTAACTGGGTAATGTTTCAACTAAGGCCATGTTCACACGGCTTAAATCTGGACGTATTTCAGTCCGTAATTAGGCACCGGAGTGCGCAAATTACGGGCTGAAAACGTCCCAGTCATTACGGAAAATCCACAGTTCTCATAGAGAACTATGGATTCCCGGTCTACTCTCCCTGCTGGGCCCGAATACGCCGAGGGGGGAGATAATTGACATGTGAATTACCAGCGGCGTATACGTGCCGCTGGTAATGCAAGTCTAGGGACCGGCAAGGTGCCGGTCCCACGCACCCGCCCCCGCGGCGTAATTGCGGGGCGTAATTACGCCCCGCAATTAAGCCGTGTGAACCTAGTCTACCAGGTAATCAAGTAATTAATATTGTATGGATGTAAGAACTTTTAAGACTACATGATGTATGGATGAATGCAAACAATTATAGGTAGGTATAGTAAAGTTTGTGCTTTTATCTTGTGTACAACAATATATTTGTCTTGAAAAATCTGCAGTGCTGAAGGACATTTGAAGGGTTAAACCACATGACTGGCCCCCTTGCAGTTATCTCCATTGGTGGATACATGTTTATGGCTACATTACATTTGTGCTGAATCCAAGCCCTCTATTTCTACCCTAAAACTAACTTAATTTGTAGATTTTCTTAAATTTTTTGAAATACAGCTTCACATTTACTGACTTACAAATAGGAATTTACTTCTCTCATTGTTCCTTAGCAACAGAACTCAAACTGCAACTTGGTTAATAACAGTCTAAGGCTATGTTCACACGGCTTAAAATGGGACATATTTCAGTTCGTAATTACCCACCGTAGTGCGCGAATTACGGCTGGAATACGTCCCAGTCATTGCGGTAATCCACAGTTCTCATAGAGAACTTTGGATTACGTCTCTTCTCCCTGCTCGGCGAATACGCCGCGGGGGGAGATAAGTGACATGTGAATTACTAGCGGCGTATACGAGCCGCTAGTAATGATAGTCTATGGGCCGGCGAGGTGCCGGCCCCCCGCTCCCGCGGCGTAATTGCGGGCCGTTATTACGCCCCGCAAATAAGCCATGTGAACATAGCCTAAGGTGACAGAATGACAGTTTGTAATATGTTAAGGATTAAATAGGAGAATTTTAATTATCTATGGAGGAAAGCTCTGTGAAAGTGAAATTTGGTGCTCTGTGAACTATCTATATTTATTTATAAATGCCGTGGTGTCCGCTGTTTTAACGGAAAAAATAGCACCGCATGCCGCACAAATGTTTTCTTCATTCGTGACGGAACCCAGGAGTTCACCCTTAGGGCTTGTTCACATGGAGTTTTCACTCCGTGTTACAAGCGCTTTGTAGATCCGTCTTGGAGTCCGACAGAGCGGACCCCAAGACGGATCTAAACAATTAGCAGTGAGATTATCACTGCTTGCTATAACGAACACGCAGCGGCGTTCACGTGAGAGATCGTCGCTGCGTGTTTCAAAAGCGTCGCTATGCTTTGAAACACGCAGTGGTGATCTCTCATGTGAACGCCGCTGCGTGTTCGTCATAGTAAGCAGTGATAATCTCACTGCTAATTGTTTAGATCCGTCTTGGGGTCCGCTCTGTCGGTCCCCAAGACGGATCTACAAAGCGATTGTAACACGGAGTGAAAACTCCGTGTGAACAAGCCCTTAGCATGTCCTGTGTCAGTTTGTAACAGAAATACTGTCACTATGAGGTTGGATTATCCCATGACACACTAAGGCATTTATATATGTGGGCCTCTTACCGGGAAAAATTGAGAGGTTAGAAATCAGGTTTTTAAATAGTACCTCTACAGTATAAACAATTAGGTGTCATCCAACCACAGAATCGGTGTCTAAATCTGAGTGAAATCCACATCCCATTGCTTCCAGTGAATAGTTCTCGATCTATAAAACACTAAAACGTAACTTTTATTATGTACTTAACCTCTATACACACTATTTAAAAACCTGATTTCTAACTTCTCAATTTTTCTCGGTAAGAGGACCGGACCTCTTACCCCTGATGAAGCCAGTTTAGCTGGTGAAACATGTTGGGGAGGTCAGGCATGACATTTTAAATTGTGATTTCTCACCTCTGTCTACAAAGTATCACCCGCTGCAGAGGGTATCATAAGGAAGCCTTATATGTTTTATGTCCATTAGATTAGGGATAACTGCCCAAGTAGGATGCTTGGGATCCCTCACTGGAGTTAGTAAATTACTGTATATGTAAGGTTTTCCTGTTAGTAGGTAGGAGTTATTCCTTCAGAAGTAGGAAGGGAAAAATTTAAAGGTTAGATATCAGGTTTTTTAAATAGTGTGTATAGAGGTTAAGTACATAATAAAAGTTACGTTTTAGTGTTTTATAGATTGAGAACTGATAGAGTTTAAGTTTGCCCATGGCAAAATAGTAAATATAGTGCTTTTTTTCTATGGCACTGATTTTTTTCAGCGTCAGGGAAAAATCAGCACGAGACACTGATTTTTCACTGGAAGCAATGGGATGTGGATTTCACTCAGATTTAGACACCAATTCTGTGGTTGGATGACACCTAATTGTTTATACTGTGGAGGACCCTGTTGCCCGCACTCACCAGCCAGGGAGTGGGGGTGTATGGAGAACTATGGAGAGATAGAAAGATTGCAGTCATTGTCCTGGGACAAAAACTCTGCCCATAAGTGGATATATTTTCTATTACATTCAGGATATCTCCTAGTCTAACAATATGGAACTAAGAAGGAAATTCCTCCACATTAACAACATGTTCATGTATGTGTGTCTAAAAACTCCCATTACAGCGCATCAGTTGTTATGGATTATACAAATATACTGTTGATACTAACTTGATAAACTGTCCCATATCCTCACATAAAGCCTCACAGCCTGGCCACCGGCATTCACCATGTCCATATAGTGAGTGTGAACTGGGAGGGACCTCATAATGTGATGAGCTTTGTAAAGGAAGAAGATATACATCAGAAATTAAGAAATATTGAATGACAATTTAAAAAGATACAATAGAAAATAGTAGTGGATATGTTATACTCTTCTTAACCAGCTTTATGAAAATTGTTTACTTGCCAATAAACACATAATTAACAAGTGATAGCTAAAGGAATGTGAATACTTTGAAAAGAAGCCTGACCCCACCTATTGACGGTAGAACACTTATGCCACTATATAATTAACGACTTGCAATTACCTGTCCCGCCGTGGATTCTGCAGGGCACTTTGACCATTAGGTAAAGAAGGGTGGACTATGGGAGAGGACACTTTGTTACTTGAGAATGAGGTAGAGATTGTGCTGCTCAGTTCAGCATTATCTTGCTTGCTGGAATCCTCTTGATTGCTACTCATCTCCTTCAAGAGCTGTTGAAGATCTGATGGGGACATAGCTGATAGGAGATTCCAAAATCATGTGTAAGGATACATTCAAGGCTAAGGCTTCCTATCGTTACAAACAGTCCTCTCCTGTAAGCATCAGCATTCGTGCTAGTGTATAGGCATCATGCTAAATATAAAACCTATTTCTTTCCCATTTTTATATGCAGGCACTTAATACTCACATTGTGGCAAGCCTGGCAACGTCACTTGTCCTTGGCCTGGCTGCAGTCCTACCAGGCTCTGTCTCTGTAGATTTAACAAGTGCTGCTGTTGTAGCTGCTGCATCTGTAATAGCTGTTGTTGGAATGCTAGCTGTTTATTCCCCAGTGATGCCTAGAAATCAGATATCTCACTAAGAATTACATGAGCGGTATTAAGAGTTTATTAAATGCTAGGCCAATATATGGGAAGCAGACAGGTATTTAAAAGGTTGTACACAGAAGTCAGTCCTACGTACAGTGACTAATACATGCAGGATTCATGGTTTCCTGCAAGATAAACCTATCATAGAGGACTCAAAAATGAGCTATGTAAGAGAAAGTCAATACACATAGTCTGATGTATAGACGTAATCGATACACTTTTATACTACATACTGTTAATAACAAATTAACTACATGTTCCTGCTATGTGAAACAAATCGAAGCAAAAAGCCAGATCTTCTCTACAACCTCAGCACATTTTTCTATTCTATGTTATCTATGTAAATTAGAAAAAAATTAGAAAAAAATCATTTCCAAATGCATTTTTATATCTTTACAGCAATTGCTTAAAACATCTTCCATAATTTTCCCTTAGCAGATAATACCTTACTGGACACAAGTCTTTTAACAATTCATTTTGTTTATAAACTGGTAATAGCCATTAAAACTTAAAGGGGTTTTCTCGCTACAAAGATCATATCTCAAATGATGGGGACAGTCAAAATAAGCACTTTTGCAGTTGATTTGCATTACCTAAGTCACTTAGTATAGCAGATCTGAGCTAATCTGTGCATCTATAGCTATTTCTGCAGCAGCTGGATGGGACACACCCCCTTTTCTGTGATTGGGTGCCTGATATGTCATTCAGCCTGTTCGGACACGCCCCTGGACGGGAAACGCCCCCTGTGCTGTGATTGGCTGCCTGCACTCTGTGCTTATTCCCCTCTGAGCTGTGGAAAAACAAAAGTAAAACAAACTGCCTGTGATGATTGTGTGTGTATAATAAGGCTATCTCAGCTTCTCTCTATGTGATGGCTCTATGTAAAGGATCTGGGCAATTACTGAGTCTCTAGCTGTTAGATTCACTTTCCCCTCATATAACACAGCCTTATACACTGCTCTCCCTCCATATAACAGCTTTATACAGTCTGCTCTAATGCTTGACTGATAACAGAGGAGGGGGGGCGGGGGAGCGTGCATTTCTCACATTTGTTTCATCAGTTCAGGCTGCATGTATAACTGCTTACAGCAATGAAGGGCTTCTGGTTACAAGGAGCCTGTGCAACCTGGGAGGCAGGTGACAGCTCTGCAGACAAGAGAACATAACAGGAGGTCTGCAGAATTGTGACGTCCTCTCCCTTCCACTGCTTCATACAGAATGATGTCACAACTCTTCAGTGAGGAGAGACACGCCTCCTGGGAGGAGATACACGCCTACAGGGAAGAGAGACTCGCCCTGGATTTGAAGCTGAAACAGATAGAAACAGCTCAAGTGTATGAAAGTGTGTAATGATAAAACCCTTTTAAGTGTACCTTGACATGTCAATGAGATTTGCAAAAGTGGTCCCTTAACATATAATAGTAAATGATTCTAGGATGGCCATTGTATGTTGAAACCATAAGTCTATAGAAAACCGGTAATTGGTTCTGAGGCCATAAAATGTCACCCCAAAATAATGAAAAGTAAAAATTAAAGAAAATAAAGCATATAACTAATACAGATAAAGAAAGTCCCTACATATAACATTCAGATAGAGCTGCTGGAAATCTCTTTTTCTATTTTGGTGATAGAAGCTTCTTTGGTTCAAGTTCTTTATATACAATGTACCAGAAAAAGAGAAAATGGGGCTCTCACCAGGTGCCCAAAAGATTTGTTCATCCTGCTACATGTAAATAGCAGTACTACACTGTACTACCAGACCGCCAATCACTGCATGCACTTAACTAATACAAATGTTTTAGAAGTAAAATCTTCATGATAATCAGTTGGATCAATGCCTGGGACATTGAATCGTAAAATCACACTCCACATACAATGGTCTTTCCTGGTAAATTGTATATTGAAAATATTGTATCCTGAGTCCATTATAACGTGAGCAACCACTGTAGTGAGGTCTGGTCAATTCAATGTAGCTGTAATGTCCTGTCAGATATATCCACCAGAACATGTTTTAAGGAGCAGCATGTTCTTACACCCAACAAGGTGCTAATGTCACCCTTATTATATTAGCTAGTTGCACCAGACACCCTCTGTCATCCGTTCTGGAGGAAAAAGAATTGTGCATGTTAATAGACGGGTCAGGAGTTTATTCTGGAGGATTAGGAACAAGATGTCAATTATTCAGCTTGGCATCTGCTCACCTCCTTAGGCTGCTGCTTCCCTGCCTGTTGCTGGGAAAGTAACTGGAGGTGTAGCTGTTCCTGTTGCTTCTTGTAATATTCCTGAAGCTGCCAAGATAAAAGGAAACTATAACTCCCAGGAAGTGGTGACTGCAAGTTTCTTGTCCACATGCTAAGTAATGTAAAAAAAAAAGCTTAATATAGTAAAAATGTCATTACTCTGCCCATTTAAAACTTGCTTTTATTTGATGAAGACTTTAATTATGCAAAGTATTAAATTATAAAAAAAAAAAAAAAGACTAACATTTTGAACTGGGAGAGGAACTTGGGTAACGCTTTCCCTGCTACTCAAACGGCAAAAAGCCATGTGCTGGTCACATAAAGCATCAGTAAGCTCTAGCTTCATGAAACAATATCAAAAACTCCTAACTCAATGGTAATACACCTCAGGTCAACTTTTACCCTATAGGCCTTTTTGGTTCAATGTCCCTACTTTGGCCTCAGCTTTAGTCCAGGTTCCAAGTCCTACTGGCTCCTAGTTTGCTCTGTTTTTATTAGGTATAGATCTATTCTGTCTATAAACCACCCTCTTGTATCCTATATCTTACATGCCTCCAGATTAGCTCTGGCAAGGCATTGGAAGTCGCCAATAGTACCTTCCCTGGTCGAGGTGGAAAAGGTGGTGTCTACTAATTACTTGTATTAACAAACACTGGCATACAAAAATGTCCGTCCCTGGTTTGGAAAATTCCCTGACCTCACTTAATTTGGATGTCTCTCCCAACAATGCATGAGGAAGCATACTTAATCCCCTCCTCTCTCTCTCACCCTTCCTCTGCACCAACCCCTCCACACTTTTTACTTTCTTGTCCTAATTGATTTGACTATACTTACTGTTTTATCATCCTATTCAAGCATCATTCTTTACTTACATATTTTTACTGTCTGAAAAATATGGAGATGATAATTTGTCCTATAACCACACCGTTATATACCTGTTTTAATATATACTATCAGATGCCGAATGGGGGATAAACTTGCTGCTGTAATTTAAGAATTGTATTGTATATTGTATTGCATTTCTTTGTACATTTCCCCAATAAAAATCTATTGCTTAATTGTTTTTTTTTAAATCTAGAAGTCTGGAAAAACTTATCACTGTTTCAGTAAATATCTCCAAAAGCAAGGTACAAGTGGCTCACAGAAAGAAAAAATCCAATATAAAATATATTACACTTAATTTAAATATCTGAAAACATTTATAACCCCAAACGTTAACAATGATACTCAGAGACCACATGTAGGTATCACAGCACATCACCACAGGTCAGGCATGTAATGGTCCTAGCAATACCGTAACCTACAAAAAGTAGCAATTAATCAAGCAATATTTTCTCACAGGATCTGGTAAAACATAGCAGCTTCTATTAAAAAAACCAAAAAAGTACATTGATACCTTAAAATAGTGTTAAAAAACAAAATAAAAAAACAAAAAACCCTGCTATCCCTCTTCATCCAAAAACTGAACATAAGCTAATCAATCAGTTAAAGACAGCCAAAAATGACACCACATGCTGAAAAAATGTAGTTAAAAAACCACTACGTCCTTAAAGGGGTGGCAACATCTCTTTTTGTAAGAGTATGCTGATGCACCAGTAAGGAAATACAAATAATAATAATAATAAAAAAAACACATACCTCTGTACTGACGTGTTCCGGTGTAGCTGCTGCTGATCATCTTCCTGGGTCTTCTGTTGTTGTTCGGTTTCCGTGAAGACAGCTTTTTCTCTCTGCAGCCTCTGATTGGTTGCACAAGTCATGTAACACTGCTCATCGTCACCATTCTGAAGTGAAGGCTCCAAAAGATTATATGGGGCAATGTCACATGACCACTGCAGCACGCACATACTGACTGTCGGAAGCCGGACGCCAACAGAAGACCCGGGGAGAGGATTAACAGCAGCATCACTAGAAGGATGGCAGGCAGCAGCATACTCGTACTTGAAAAAGTAGAGATGGACAACCCACTAAGATGCCCCATAGTAGGCTTGTTCTGAAGGGATTTAGAAGCTTGGGCTTATATTAATGCTCAACAATTGTTTACAATGATATTTCTGTACCATATGTAGAACACAACTTACCTGCTGTAACATAAGAGCTTGCTGCTGTTGCATGACAGCCTGAAGTTGGGCTGGAGACAAAATCTGCTGCATCTGTTGCTGCGTGATCATTTGTGGGGACATCATAGCAACTGAAACCGGGACCTGTGGTAAAAACACCGAAAATATATGCTCTTTCTGCCCTTGTGAAAAGACATCTGCTTCACAACGCAGATGGGCAATGGGCTCACCTGAACTGAAGGTTGCTTGTTCTCGGTACTGCTAGGACTGTTCAGTCCTGTTGCCTGCTGGAGCAAAAGCTGTCTGGCCATCTGTAGAGCCTATAGGAAAAATGATTTATGCAAAGTCAGACAGATGGATACAGAGGACAAATATTCTGAACCTACACACTTTATCAGCTGTAACTCGGGCCTCCAGGTTCTTGTTCTCAAATGTGAAGTCATCTCTTTATCCTCTGTTCATTTCTTAACTTTCTCCTTCTTCTCTACATTTCCTCAAGCCTCAACTGTTCATGGCCAAAAAAGGTCAAGATATAGTACTTACAATACCAACAGTTTCTCTGTAACTGGGGCTAATGTTTCAGCAATAAAATAAACAATAAAAAAGTCATGCCAAAATGTGCCCTAAAGGTCTCTTATGACTGGTACAATGTATGTAAAAAAACACGAGTCACTTACAAAGAATTAATATATATGCCACTACAAGCACGGACTACAATTATAGTCCAAATATGACTCAAATCTATACTTCTCTTACATGAAAATGGCCATATTGTAGGAGCAAGACACAAAAATTCTCTGACTTTCACAAAAAAATGAAAAATGAAAAATATAAAGTTTTCAATCAAGTTTTTTTTCTTGGGGAAAAAAAAGCCATGGCCTAGTGTTTGTGGTAATTTGATAATATGAACTATAAACTTAGTTGTTGTCTTTTCACTTATGTCAAATGTTTGGGTCCAGGGCTCTTTTTCACAAATTTTGTTTTCTCTTTTTTTAAATTTAGGTGTTTTGCCATAGGCTTGTCTTTAAGATAACAATAAAAAACCTGGAAAAAGCAGCCCATATTAAACCTGTATGACAAACGTGCACTGTTTGGAGCAGACAAATGATATCCGTGTTTTTGTTTACTAGCTATTCTATTGGCTGTCACCCATTTTTTGCAATTTGATTGGGTAACTTTGTTTATATTTTTATTACAGATTCAAACGTATACATTTACAACATGGGCACAAACACTAGTCCTATTTTTCTTTTGCCACCTATTTATTGTGTTTCGCAGCACTTACTATCACTGACTTTCTTTTACCGCACTATTAGGGTTATTATGTTGACACCAGGCAGATATGCTGCCAATTTTCTGCAGCAAGTTCATTTATGGAAAATTTGGTAACTAACTATTACAGTAGCAACAAAGTGAATGGGATTTTAAGAAGTCTAATTCACCTTCTGAGGAAAAAAGAAGCCCAAAGCCAGTTTGTGACTGACATCAACTAATGCTCTGTAAATATTGTGGATTTACAGATAGGGTATGTTCACACGGGCAAATTTTGGTGCGCATTTCATGTCGTTTTTGCGCTCTAATACAAGTGGAGAATAAAACAAGGTTTAACTGCAGCTATAACCAGATCACGTAAAAAAAAATAAATTTAAAAAAAACCCCAACAACTAAGAATGTTTAATTCTTTGGCAGCATCTGCTATACAGGGGCTAAAACCAAAAGTTGGAGGTTTAAATTTTTTTTTACAAACATAAAAAAAATCTATGTGAAAAAAAAATTACTTTAATTGAAAAATGTTGCTGTAAAAAATAGCTACACTCTAAAAGGGTATGTTTAGTCCTGATGGATGATATCTACCACAAATTCTGTCAGTTACTCCTCTGCATCCGAGTAGAAATTCTTAGTTTTAAGTAAGGCTATGTTCACACGGCTTATTTTGGGACGCAATCATTACGGTAATCCATAGTTCTCATAGAGAACTATGGATTATGTCTCCTCTCCCCGCTCGTACACTACGATCGTCTTGTACGTGCGGAGAGATAAGTGACATGTCAATTATTTGCAGCGAATACGCGCCGCGAGTAATGACTGTCAATGGTCCCACCGCGCCCCGGGAGTACGCGCGTATTAGCGCGACTCCCAAATCACCCAGCGTAATTGCAGCCGTACTGTATGCGCCGCAATTACGCCGTGTGATCATAGCCATATTCACTATTGAATTCAACGTAACTGCAACATAACCGCAACGCTGAAGCTTGTAACTGCAGATTTTGCTATGAATTACTTGCCTATCTGCAGCAAAATCTGGAAAAAAAACCCAAAAACCTCTGCAAAGTTCAAATCAAAAAAAGAAGACCACTATACTAAGGCTTAGTGCACATTATGTTTGACCATACGTAAAAATGTGTACGTTATAAAATATTCTAAACGTGCGCTGTTTTGAGCAAATATTTGACATCCTTTTCTTTTTAACTGCAAGAAGGTGAATATGTTAGTTTTTTACTATTTTTAGGGTGTTACGTCTGCATGTAAATCTGCAAGCAAATCTGCATGGATTTTCTGCAAAAAACATTTTGGCAGATAACTGTGAAAAGTTTCTGCAGCATGTGAACATACCCTTAAAAAGACAACTTATAAAGCCTGCAAAATGTGCAAGCAACAGGCATATTGCAGGCATATAGCAGCTATAAGCCTACACAATACGCTGTGTGAACATACCCTAATACATAAATTATGGTTAAAAAACTTCTAGTCTGTTGATCACATGTAGGGCAGTAGAGTAGAATTTAAGGTTTCCCTGCTTAAAGAGAACCTGTCACATAGGTTATGCTCCCTTGCTGAGGACAGAACAAGGTAGGTTCAGACATGCTGTTTCCAGTGCTGTGTCTGTGTCTATAAGAGGCTGTAGTTTTAGAGTATTTAATGCTCAAATCTGCAGTTTTCAGCCAGAAGAGTCATGAAGAGTATGTTTTTTTCATATCCCGTCCACCTGAAGTTAGCCCCGCCCACCTCAACTGATAAACCTATTAGGCCATGTTCACACGGCTTAAAATGGGCTGTATTTCGGTCCGTAATTACGCGCCGAAGTGCGCCAATTACGGGCCGAAAACGGCCCATTCATTACGGTAATTCACAGTTCTCATAGAGAACTATGGATTACGTCTCCTCTCCCCGCCCGGCGAAGCCGCCGGGCGGGGAGATAATTGACATGTCACTTTCTAGCGTATACGCGCCGCTAGCAGTGATTGTCTATGGGCCGGCGAAGTGCCGGCCCCCCGCTCACTCCCCCGCTCCCGCCCTGCCCCCACGGCGTAATTGCGGGGCGAAATTACGCCCTGCAGTTAAACCGTGTGAACCTAGCCTTACTTTGAATAGGTAGAAACATGAGAATAACTGCCAGGTGGGCAGGGCTTGCCTTTGGTGGGCGGGGCTAACACATGCTCATGAATAAGATTTGAGCATTAAATACTCTAAAACTACAGCACCTTACAGAATAAGGGACACAGCGCTGGAAACCGAATGTCTGACACTAGCTTGTACTGTCCTCAGCAAGGGGGGCATAATCTATGTGATTGGTTCCCTTGAACTTTTGGGCCATGCAAAACTTAGGCATCGGACCACCCACCAGAATTGTTATTAATGGTTAGAAGACACAACACATATGGATGTGGCCAGTTTTGATCCATTTTCTGGAGAAAGGTACATGTTTTGCAACTATTCCCATTGACAGTTATATATAGGGTTTAGGATGAAGCCAACAAGCATATCTTTGCTTCTGAAAAACACCATGCAAATGACAAACAACTTGCAATGTTGCAAGGTTTCGTTGTGAAATGTATGCTTTTCATGCCAAGGTTCAGCTAGTGAGTTTAACAACCAAAAATGTTCTAACTTAAAAAGAGTTTGTTTTACTGTTGCTGCTGGAAATGCATCAATTCTGCTGTGCTTAACTCTCCATTAGTCTCCCCACTGGCACTGCCTTCCCTTGCTCCACCTCCATCTGACTGGTTGGGAATACTGCCAACTCCATTTTGACTGTTCGGAGTTGATCGAATCGATTCAGATGCAGATTCTACCATCATGACGTTTTTTACAGCCTGTTTGAGACAAAGTAAAACATGTATAGTATATAAATTGCAAAGAAATTACATTTTTTTTAAATAAAAAACAATGTAAAATAAACACGCTTTGAGTGGTTTACTGCTGTCACTTAAAGGAACATACATAAAATGTTTTGGCTTTATGCCAGGGCTGCCATCAGTAATTTCAGGACCCCATATACTCAAAAGTATTTGGGCCCTGGTCTACTACCAGTTTCTGTCCTGCACCGTATCAGTGGGCCCCCTTTACATCTTTTATAAAAAAAATCAAAAAAATTAGAGTCCCTGAGAGCATTACTGACAACTCTGCCCAAATGGCGGCTTTGGTTTAGCAATGGTCAAATGCTAAAACGGTGGTTTCACAAAGGCTTTTTTTTTCTTTTTGAGAAACGACACTATGGTTTTTGGCTGCAGTTTTGAAAGCAAAAGCCAAGAGTGGACTGAAAAGGAATGGTGAAATATAAAGGAAGGACTTTACTACAAAGCCGAGCCACATTATTATGACCACTTTCAACTTCCGGAATCAGCAGCATATAGCTCATGAAGGTCAAGTCAAGCTGGCTTGGTGAGTATATAAGGTGTTAGATTGTCTGCATACATATCACTTATTGCGGTCATGGGAAAAAAGGGGATTATTCAGAGTGGAAAAAAGGGATGATTATTGGCTTTTGGGGCCAAGGATGGCAGTATTTCTGAAATATTGTGAACGGTTTGTGAACTGTTCATGTGCTGCTGTGGTAAAAGTGTAACATGAGTGAACAAACAACACCTGTGTGAAAAAGCAACGTGAAACTTGATGTGAGAGTTGACCGTCCGCGACAAAGGTGGACCACTACAGTACAATGGAGAAGAGCACCATCAAAATGAACCAGGGAGCTACCGGACGTGTGTCTAAAACAGCATTTCAGCAAACTCTGCTGTGTATGGGCCTCCGAAGCAGACAAATTGTCTCGGTTAAAAAAGCTGCATTGGCCTAAATTTTCACATCAGTATTAAAATTGGACCTCCACTGATCATTAAAGATTTGCCATCTCAGATAAGTCAGGTTTTCTGCTTCATCGAATGGATGGATGTTGGAGTGTTATGAGAAACACATCAGAAAACAAACACCCTGCAACCATTGCTGGAAGAATGTAAGCTGGTGTTGGCAATGTAGTGGTCTGGGGGAAGTTTTCATGACATCCTCTGGCTCACTGATCCATGTAGCCCACTAATCCATGTACACCTATACGTGCTGATTGTCTTTCCTGGAGTGGATGGGATCTTCCAGAAAGACAGTACGACCTGTCACATGGCTACAAATGTTCAACATTGGTTGAGAGAGCATGAGCAAGACTTCCAAGTACTACCTTTGCTCCCTAGCTTCCCAGGCTTGAAATTAACTGAGCATCTGTGGGACCAGCTCAATGGTCGTGTTCACTCTATGGATCCTCCCCCACGCACCCTTCAGCAGCTGTGCGATGTAGTCAGCATGGCTCCAGATACCTGTGACAACCTACCAGGACTTTACTGGGTCACTCCCAGCCTGTCCAGCTGCTGTCCATGCCAGAGCCGTCTCAACAGCATTATGGGCCCCTGGGCAGAACACTGCAGTGGGCCCTGTCCAAATACATGACGTCACACTCCCGCATGCTTCTAGCCATCCCCAAGCACACCCATATTATCACGCCACTTATGCCGGGACACCAGCAGCCTACTAGTCTATTTGGCAGATCAGGGAGCCTTTGGTGCCCTTCTCCACTATAGTTTTTATTTGTTTGCACATCCTAAAAACACGCAAACAGTAAAATAAGCAAAGCCAAACAAGGGATCCAGGGTATATTTCTTGTATTCCTGCGACAAGCATAACCCACCTGGGGCCCCTATACTTGTGGGGCCCCCGGGCAACTGCCTAGTATGTCCAATGGAAAACAAGTTCCTGGTCCATGCTGAACACAGCAGCTACTCTAGTCATTATATACGAACTATAAAGACATTTTTCCATAATTATGTGCTTTTTTTGACGTTGTCTAAAAGTTATCAGTTCCCTGTACTGAAATAAGACGTCTATTAATTATATTGGTAAATGCATTAGAGACCTCATTTTAAACACTGACAGGCTACATGTAGACGGGCTGCAGTAGTGACTGGGATTTTACAGGACATTCGGCTTTTATGCTTTATTTCAAAACATTATCTACCTTATCTGTAGGATATTTATAACTCCCATCCCCCTCACTGATTAAAACATACCGTCAGAACCTAGGTTTCTGCATGTAAGAAGGTTTGCTTCGGTCAAACCAATAAATACAATAGTGGTAATGGTGACACAAACACATGCATTATTATTTCAGCAGCACCAGAAATTAGGCCTAAAGTAGACAACTTGTTATGTAACCTGATCTATAAGAAATGTCATATTCAGATTTACATTCTAACTTACAAGAAAAGTATAACTGACTTTTACTGTATTTTAATATTACACTACTCACACGTGGAGTGCAAAGCTTGGAGCTGTAAGTAAACTGGAGGCGGTCCGAAATAAGGAATCCATGGCAGCTCTGTGATCACATTGCTGTACTCGATACTAGTGGAACTGGCAGGGGCAGCTCAAGGTATCATTGCCCCTCTAAGCGAGTAAACATTACAGGGCGTTAGTTTACGCCAACACTCAGAAGTGGCCAATCCACATTCTGCTGCACAGGTCGTACTCTGCAGGGAGGGGATGACTGCGATAAGAAAAGGACAAGGAGGAGACTCGCTTATTGTTTTACCTGTACACCTGACACAAGTAGCCGGGTGAAGGGTCTTGGACTCTGTCCTCTCACACCCTGCTCTGATATGAAAAAACCTGCTCAGACCATTATTTGTGAGGTGTTATAAGATTGCTAACCAAAGAAAAGACAAAACTTGCACAACTTGTGGAAAAGCATGTCTTTTACATAAAATCTATGTCTATTTAAACAAAGATTTTTATTTTTTTTTTAAATCTTCCAATTGATTTCCATTTAAAGAAAGAATGTTATTATGCCTCAAGTGTATTGGTACTTTTAAATAACATTGCAGAATACACTGTTACAAGTGTGTACATGAGGGTTATCACTACTTCCAGCCACTGTATAACTTGTATTATATGGCATTTTGCACCAGTTTTTTTCCATTGCAGGCATTATCACTCATTTTCTGCTGCCCCTAAGTTAGTGGGCAGACGCTAACTGCTCTGATGTCTCCCAGAGAGAGCACACACAGCAGATCCAGCTCCCCTATATCTCTGTAGCACACCGACATAAGCAGCAGCACAGAGGAAAATAAAGAGTAGAACTGAGCAGCAGCAGTGAATCAAGCACAGGGGTAACATATGCTAGAGCTGTCCCTGTGCGTCTCTCTGACTGCCTCTCTTCAGCGACTTCCCCTCATCCCCTCTCCATGGACTCTATGGGCAGCAGGTAACCTGATCTTTCTGTAAGCTGGCAGTCTGTCTTTTAAACACAAGAGGAATTTCAGTAGGTTTTCCAGTGAACAGAGAGTTAAAGGAGGAAGAAGTAGAAAAAGAGCCTGAAAAGTGAAGAAAGCATTTTTCTCTGATAACAATACCTTAAACAGTTTCTTAGGCCCCATTCACATCATGTTTTACGCCTCTGTTGCAGGTATTCATTAAAAATTTTCTAAGTATACCAATGGATACCTGCTATGGAGGCCCAACATTTGATGGTGAATTGGGCTAATATTTGCTTGTACTGGTGATGTAAGCAATGTGTGATTACATAGTGGTAATTTCATGAATAATTTTTGCTTTTTATTGGATAGTTACGTAAATCTGTCAAATGTATTCCAGAAGCACACTCTTTTGGGATATGGTTTCCCCATAAACAACTATTTCTACTTTCGTTTATACAAATACAGGAATGCCATCATGAATGTCAGAACTCCATACAGCCAAAACATCTTGGCTTCATTACCCACTACCTGTTCCTATCTTGTACCATATCTCATTTCTTTAAATTAATTATGAACCTTACTGTGTTCCCCTGAAATTATGAATGTACCTGCAGGAGACAGGTGTGGGTAGCAGCAGGAAACTTTTTTCAATTTGATCAAGACCTCTGACAGCATTACTGCCGTGATGGTGACCCTGTACAAATGTATATGTTGGATAGAGGGCAAAGGTGGTGTAAATATTGCCCAAGTTAGCAGAAACTTACGGAATATTGGTTCTCAGATAGCAAGTCAGTTCTACATCACAAACTGTTGGTCTCTGACTATGCAGAATATAAGTTCTATTTTAGATATGTAGATTGTATACAGAAAATAGTGCTTCTACATGGCATAGTTGTATGCACAGAACAAAAAAATGCATAAATATTAGTGACAAACTTTTTTTATTTCTAAAGAAAAGAGCCTCTAACTGAATTTTACCTTGTGTAAAGCTTGGGACCATGTAGTAATGTTTTGCAGTACCATATTCAAGCTTGTCCTTGAATTAGTGTGCCTTTTGACCAGGATAAAGTAAAGGCTTTTGGGAAAAGAGCAGAAGAGCTCCATAGTGCCCTCTAATGGATGTAGTTATCCTCAATTTACAACTAGCTCTTTTCCCAGAAGCCTTTATTTTATGAAAAACAGTCAATGAGACCCGAAAGGCATATAAATCCTCACACCACTGTCTTGGTGGCTCTCCCCAAGGAGAAATATTCCCCCCTTTTGTCCAGGATGAAAGAGTAAAAGTTCTCATAGCACATGTCTCGCTCAGACACTGCACCTACCAACACCAACACCAGTAATGTCATGTGGAGCAGGAGGACGCTTCTGCAGTCACAGATAAGATCTGGGGATCACATGATAGAAGGGGTGCATCATAAAGGCACTAATCACATGGTGAGGAACCAACCAAAGTAATCATGGACATCAGCATCTTTATAAACCAGGATTTTGTAATCACTTAAGTAAGCATCATACAAATAGTGTAAGTGCAACGTTTCAGCCCATACAATGCGGGCTTTTTCAAGCAGCATATACAACTTAAAAGGGTTTTCTCACTACAAGGATTGCTTTTTATGTTAAAGATCTTACAAAGACAAGTCACTTTGCAATATGTGTCCATTAACATTATCCTATCTATTCTAAGATATCCCATCTTGTATGGGCTGCATCAGCTTCTCAAGTTGCTATAGCTACAGACCTTTTCAATCTCTCATGATAGGCTGCCAGTGCTGGTTGCTATAGCTACAGACCTGGCTTCTACTGCAGCCTAGTGGAAGCCAGTAAACACTCCCCTGAATTCAAAATGAAACCAAGAAAACAGGACTGAGGTAAGATGTAGTGAGACAACCCCTTTAAGCATACACTGCTTGAAAAAGGCCACATTGTATGGGCTGAAACGTTGAACTTGCACGCTTTGTATAATGCTCGCTCATGCGATTAAATAATCCCGGTTTTGGAAGATGTGGACGTCAATTGATTACTTTTCTTGGACTTTGGATTGGTGAGTGAAGACTTATACACCAGCTGGATGTTCTGTTGCATTGCATAGGCACAGATTGTGCTAGTGTGGACATTGGTGCTGTTCCTATTATCCCTTTTTACTGTTGGTTTTGGTGAGGAACCAGGAACCTCTGGTGAGAGTAAGGGTATGTTCACACGGCGTCTTTGCGGGGCGTATTTCGGTGCGCAATTGCGCTGCAATATGCCCGAATTACGCCCTACAACTACGGTAACTCATAGCTCTCAATGAGATCTATGATTACCTGCCGTTTTGAGAAAGAATTGACATGGCACCTCTTCCGGCATGGAAAGTGAATGTCTATGGGAGCATACAGTACGTGCTGCTATACACCCTAGAAACACTGTGTAAACTCAGCCTAAGCCTATGTTCATACGGCATATTTTACGCTGAAATACGCACAACACAATGTTCTAAACACCTCTCAGACTGCAATGTAAAATATGTGCCGGAATTTCCACAACGTGTATTTTACGCTCAAATTTTTCGGCACTAACTGTATCCGCCTGAAAAAATGGACATGTCAATTCTATCAGTCGTTTGTGCATCACAAACTAATAAAGTATAGCAGTCGAAATCTGCCTCTGACACTATGCGCGTAATTTCAACAATGCAAATGCGTTCCCGGTGTGTACGCTTCGTGAACATGCCCTTATTGAGCTTTAGCTATTACGAGGACACCGGTCTCATTTTAATAAAACATGAACACTCCAATTACACTTTTAAAGAAAAACTATGATCATACTTTTACCAATAGTCTTTGTGTTTTTTAGCTACTGAGCCATCAAAATGACCTGGCACTTGTTTTGTAGAGTCTACTTATAGTAAAAGAGTTAAAATGAAAGGTCTTCTGTTAAAATGCTGGAGGCAGATAGCACAGGATCCACCATCGACAACAAGCAGTGGGCACAGCTGTTCCTCCATAACTGTACAAGTCACAGATCATGACCACAACACTTTCTCATAGCAAATAAATAGTCAGCTTCTGCCTACATTTTCCTACATATCGTTGTCTGCTGTTAAAGGGGTCCTCTCAGGTGGGTTTATGCTGCTCTGAGAGCAGGATGTGATAAAGGAAGATAAAGTGAGCTGTGATCTAGAGGGTTATTGGTTCGGAGCAGGATTTTGGAGTAAAAAGCATAGTAAATTCTGACTGGACTACTTAAGGGACAGTAGGAGTCCTGCTTACTCTACTCACATACAAGGATTGTCAGCTTTCCCTGCCAAAGCTGTAGAGTCGGTAAGCCAAAGCTCCTCATATGGCGCGTTCACACGGCATAGGACAAATACCAGCCGGTTTGCCGGCCGGTCTTTGTCCTGTTTTGCGGCCGTCCCCACGGCCGCGGGGGGGGGGGCGGCTTTTCTCCGCGATAAGCGGAGAAGAGCCCTCCCCCCTCCCATTGAGAAGCACATATTCCGTCCGAAAACCGGACGGAAGATGGTGCTTGCTCAATGTCTTGCCGCCGGACTGCCGGCGGCAAAACCGCCGGGCGGAAAACCCGTGCAGTGGGGACTGCTGCACGGGTTTTCCATAGAGCACAATTGTGCTCATTTTCAGCCGGTTTTTCAGGTGGTCTGAAAAACCGCAAACCGGCTGAAAAAACGGGCAAAAACCCGTGCCGTGGGGACATGCCCATACAGGGCGCATGTTTAAGAGATAACTTTACTGTAGTGAAATGGTAAATCAGGCTTTTTACTTACACTAACAAACAAAATGGTAACAATGTTTTGAAATTTTGACTTTCAGACTCCATATCTTACCATCCACTTCAGCTTTGTACATGAGGCTACCATCATTTTATAGACAATCTTACCTATCTTCTTATACATAAATTTGACTTTCAAGTATTAAGAATCTGCAAAACTAAACAGATGCTGGTCATGTAACTGCATTGTTACTGTTTTGCTCATAAAATCAAAATGTTAATTTTTCTTATTTTGTTAGTATTTGGTAAATCAACCTTTGGCTTTCAACATTGCCTGAATCCTGGGCTCTGGATCAGATTCAAGCATGTCCTGACCAAAATCTGATCCCTGGTCTCTTCTACACATTCCCAATGTTACTGCATACTGGACTTGGGTACGAATATAGCTTTTTCTTCAACTATACCCACAAGTGTTCAATTGGGTTGAGGTCTGGGGACTGTGGAGGTCAATACAGCAAGTCTATTTCATTGTCACTGAACCATTCTTTCTCCAACCTTGGTGTATGCTTTGGGTCGTTGCCTGCTGGAACAGTATGTCATCCTTTTCATACCCATAGTACTCGAGTGCATGATGTAACTCATCTTGTAGGATATTCATATATAGCTCAGCATTGAGATCACCATCGATCCTGGTCAAGTATCCAACATCATTGGCTGTGAAACAACCCTATATCCTCAGGCTTCCTACACCAAGCCTGACAGTTTCTTCAATTTCTCGATCCATTAGCCCCCTTCTCCCTTGATTTTTCCAAACCCATTTGCCTCCATCAGAGCCCAGTCTATAGACTTTCCTCTCATCGCTCCAAATCACCTATTTCCAATCTTCCATTTTTCGTACTTTTTGCAAACTCGAGCCAACATTCTTATGACGAGATTGAAGTTGCGGCTTTTTTTTTAGGGCCATCATTTCAGACTTGTGTAATGCCTGTTGCATCGTGCTTGCATGGACATCTGTGATCTCACTCTTAGGCCATGTTCACACGGCTTATTCTGGGACATAATTCAGTCCGTAACTACGCGCCGAAGTGCGCCAATTACGGGCTGAATCCGTCCCAGTAACTACGGTAATGCACAGTTCTCATAGAGAACTATGCATTACGTCTCCTCTCCCTGCTCGGCGAATACGCCGGGAGGGGAGATAAGTGACATGTGAATTACCAGCGGCGTATACGTGCCGCTAGCAATGACTGTCTATGGGCCGGCGAAGTGCCTGCCCCCCGCTCGCTCCCGCCCCGCCCCCGGCCACACGGCGTAATTGCAGGCGGAATTACGCCCCGCAGTTAAGCTGTGTGAACATAGCCTTACAAAGCACACGAGCCACCTCCACTTCCATGTTTGTTGCGCCAGGACTGAAGGACCTTGTGATGAGTCAATTTGTTGACTCTGATATTTTGCCTGGACGTTTACCTCTTGGCTTCTGAATGGATGAATGGACTTCATTCCATATTCTTCCAGCTGTCATAGCCTCACATGATGCAGTTTGGCAAGTTTATTGGCCTAGAGACCGCTATTGATGAGCTGGGTATTGCAGTTTCTCATTTCTTGGGAAATCTTCATGGCTGCTCGAACCAGTCACCTTTCTCTGGGGAATCAGCCTAATAAACTGAGCTATTAGGGAATGTGAGAACAGGTTGTAATTTGTAGTATACAAGAAGAAAAAGATTGTCCCACCACCAGGAGCAAAACAGTAACAATGCAGATACATTTCCAGTTCTCTGGAACATGCTACCACGGGTGATCAGGCACACTCCGAACTCTCATAGCTTTAAAAGGGCTCTGAGAATACATCTTCTCACTCTGGCCTACCAGAATTCCTAATGGCTAACCCCCCCTCACTAGCGCACTCATCTCATTTTTGGCACATAACCGTATATAGATGTACTATCAGGGTGGCAGGTTCATCTGAATTCTACATAAAATGACCCCATATTTATGTCTCATGGCTGGACCATTGTAAATCTAGCACTTCTTACCCTTCGTCTCACCCATACAACCTAATAGATTGTAAGCTCTTGCGAGCAGGGCCCTCACACCTTGTGTCTCATCTGTAAGTAGCTTTTCATTGTGCAATGTATGTTTTTTGTCTGTACCTACACCCTCCAAATTGTAAAGTGCTGGAGAATATGTTGGCGCTATATAAATAAAGATTATTATTATTATTATATTATTATTACATCTGCATAACTAACCATAGGCTAAATACTTGCAAGTCAAATTTATGTATGTGATAGCCAAGATGATTGTCTATAAAATGATGGTAGTCTCCCGTTCAAAGCTGTAGTGGATGATGATATATGGAGCCTGGAAATCAGAAGTTCAAAACATTGTTACCCTTTTGCTTGTCGGTGTAACATATATTTATTGGATAAGACTTTAGAACAGAAAAAAACCTTTAAAAAATTGTAAATATGCAAAACGCTGCAGTAAGTGGGAAAAAACAGTTTTAAACAAAAACGCACTGAATAACATTCGTGGAGTGAGTCTATGAATTTGTTCTGAGAAATAGTACTGCCTCCATCAGATCCTCCATACATGACCTCACATCTGATCTCATTATTTCCAGGCTAGACAACGGACTCTCTACACTAACTTGAGTTGGTGGCAAAGCGGTGACCACAGGGACAAAATCTCTAACAATCTCAGGGTATAAAAGAATTGCCTCATGTACAGTCAGTTTTGATGAATGGTTCAACTCATCTACTTCTTTGAAAGCAAGTGAAAAATTTTGCTGAAATCTGGTCAATCTGTTTGCTATGGGAGCAGAATCTTTTCCCCTGCGGCAACGCCTTGCCTGCTCCATGTCATTAATTACACTCCTCAGGTAATGAGGCTGAATATATGAGAGCAGTAACACTGGCACAATTTTGGTGCACTGGCAACTGTACCAATTTATTATATATTTTGGGAGTCGGAGTCCACAACCCTGTTCCCTGCATCAAAATGTGTACAGAGTGAAAAGTCAATCAGTGTGTGAGGGTGGGGTCTGCCGTACTTTCACAGATTTTCTCTGCTTTTTACTCAGAAATTCAGCATCAAATCATAGACACCTATATATCACAGCTTCTCCCACTCTATTACATCCTGCTCTCAATTAGGGCAACATACACAAGAGATTAAATTAATCTTAAAATTACATTCTTTTTGTGGAAAGTACTGGAGAATAAAAATGTTTAACTGCAGCTGCAACCAGATCACGTAAATAAAAATAAAAAAACTCAGAATGTTTACAGGGGCTAAAACAAAAAGTCGGACGTTTCTAAAAATTTTTACAAACAAAAAAAATCCATGTGAAAAAAAAAATTACTGTAATTGAAAAATGGTGCCATAAAAAATAGCTACACTCTAAAAGGGTCAAAGTGTATGTTTAGTCTTGATGGATGACATCTACCACAAATTCTGTCAGTTACTCCTCTAAATCCGAGTAGAAATTATTAGTTTTAAGTAAGGGTATGTTCACAAGAGGTGGATCCGATTTTTGCTGTAAATGTGCATCCAATAATTTTGTGCCAACTGGTGAGGATTTTTGTCACAATTTATTGTGGAATTTTCGCCACTGACTTCAATGAAAGAATAGTCTGAATTAAATTCCGCAAAAAGATTTCTCAGATTGGTTTTAGAAAAATTAGGAGACAAAAATCATCAATTGGTGCAGATTTATGGCAAAAATGCCATAAAGGATTTTTATATTGCAGAAATTCCACAGAATAAAATTGACAGTATTTTTGCTATAAATCTGCAATAATTGGTGTGGATATTATTGCAGATTTCTCTGTGAAAAACTCCCATCGAATTTACCCATAAGTATTGTCAAATGATAAAAGAATTAAGAGTGTATTCTTTTGCTTAGGAGCAACTGGCAGCATTTGTATGGCATGAAACAAATGTCAGTAACCACATATTTTACTGAGTACAAGGTGGCCCACAGCAATGAATCATAGCTCAGCTTTTATTTTTTAAGACACATTTAATCAGTTGTTACAGGCAACTGCTCCAGCTTTCATGTTAACAAGCTTGTACATAGTATAGTTTGCCACTTTAGGTGTGTTCGTCCACAAAACAATGGTAAGCAACTTATTTAGTGGGGTGGCCTCTATCACTGTACTGTTAACTGTAAAATTTGGGTGTTAGCCTTATTAAATTACTGACATAGTGCGTGTAAAAGCTTAATTTTGCCTGCACAATGTGGACAGCATGGTGGCTCAGTGGTTAGAGCTATTGCCTAGCAGTGCTCGCATCCTGGGTTCAAATATGACCAAGGGCGACAACTGCATGGAGTCTGAATGTGCACATTCATAATTCAGATTCTAAGCTCTGTCTGTGAATCATGAACAATGTCAGTCTGTACAGTACTGCACAATATGTTGGTCCTACCTTAAATATAATATATTTAATATATATATATATATAATATAATAATAATATAATATATATATATATAATAAATATACACACAATATATTATATATAACATTAGTGTGACCTGTGTTGGTTTGTAACTGAAATGGATGGATGACCTGAAATGCTAAGGCTCAGTGCACACCGCGTTTGACCATACGTCAAAACGTATGCCAAAAGTGCGTTTTCAGCAGATGTTTGACATCTGTTTTTTTTCTATTTTTTTTTTACTAGCATTTCTATTGGCTGCAAACTGTTTTCCCTGCAATTTGATTGGGTAACTTTGTTTACCGTATTTTTCGGACCATAAGACGCACCTACCGTATTTTTCTGACTTTAAGACGTACCACCATTTTCCTCCTTCCTTTTGGAGGAAAAAAGTGCGTCTTATAGTCCGAAAAATACGGTAAATATTTTTATGACTGATACAAACGTGTACATTTGCAACATGGGTACAAACACTAGGATCCGTTTTCCATTGACATACATTGTAAAAAAAATACTGTAAATTATGCTTTTTTTAAGCGTGAAAAAGCGCAGCGCCCTGTGTCCTCCATCTCTTAAAATTAAACACATATTTAACAGAACGTGTAAAAACGGACACTATGCCAATGCATGTTGCACATCCATCCATCAATTTGATTCAATTAACACGTTAGCACATCCATTTTTACCTACGTCATAACGGATCCGTCATCTGTTCAAAATAACACAGTGTGCACTAACGCTAAGGCATTTATACATTTGGGACAATATAGCGCAAATTGTCACCTTATTGTTGATACTGTAGAGGACCTGTGGCCTGCACTCACCAGAACAATGCAACGCAAACCACTCACCAGTGTAGAAGATCGCAACTTCTGTTACACTCGCACATGGAAGCGCTGTAAAGGAATGTGCACTGTGATATGGGCGGCCCAGAGCAGCGATAGAGGGGAGAAGGAAGCCATCTTATCCAAACTTACTCCACTGTGCCCTGTAGCACATATACATACACAGATATATAGATTGCAGTCTTTGTCCTGGAACAAGAACTTTGCCCTTAGGGTGCTTTCACACAGCGCAGTTTTGGTGCAGTTTTAACTGCGCTCCAATTAAGCTGCCTCTATTACCAGCAAGCTTCTTTCACTTATCTAAAGTGTTCAGAAAGGTGTTTCAAGCAAGTAATCAATTAATGGGTTTGAAGTCTTGTGGATTACAAACACACAAATTGGTTACTCACTTTCCAAACAGTTTAGATAAGTGAAAGAAACTTGCTGATAATAAAGGCAGTTTAATTGGAGTGCACCAAAATTGTGCTTTGTGAAAGCACCCTTAAAGGGGTTTTGCCACGAAGTAAAATTGAGGTGGGAAGCTTGCAAATTAAATACCAAACATTTTTCCCATTCATTATTATTAAAAATTCTGCACCGTTTTTGTTTTAGCTTCTCCTTTAGTGATCCATTGTTTACAGCTCGTCTCCAGGGGATAAAACCAGGGCTGAGAGTTTCTCAGTCCTGGTCGCACATGCTCAGACATCACCTCAGGCAGCTACTGAGTGCTCAAACCCCAGGAGCTGTCATTCTACTCCTTTCCTCTGTCCTCTTTAGTAATTAGTCAAACAGTGCAAATAAATAAAAAAGAAACCTTTATGAGGTTTGTGCATTGAGCAGGAGAAAAAAAAAACAGGTTTTGTTCCTGCAGGGATTTGAACTTAGGACCCTCGTGTCTGGAGGCAAAAACTTTACCTCTCAGCTACTCACAATGCTTTACATAAACAGACCTTTCTATGACTATAGAGAGGAAAGGCCTGGTGATGTCATCTTGCTGGGTCACATGATATGCAATTCAAACAAATCACACACGCCCCCTTCCGAGCACACAGGGCTGAAGAGCTGGATGTAGAAGAAATGAAATAAGATTGTGGCAAAACGCCTTTAAGCAAGTTAACATGCAGCAGATTTGCTGCAACTGTTCAGTTGCATTCATCCAAAAGGAATTGTTTTTTGAAGAAAGCATATGATTTACAGCAAGCGACATTAAGATGAATGGGACAGTCACTAAAATTTCAGCAAAAACAATTTGCCACGTGTGAATTTGCTCTTATAATACCAGATCTTGAAAGTTAAGTAGTGCTGTGCTAGATGAGGAAGCTTCTCTTCTCCATCTCATTAAAAAGGTAACCATGAGAGCCAGCTAAGTGTCTAATTAAGCTTCTAATTAGTCCCTGCTTGTTACTAATGCAAATTAGATTACGGCGCTTAACTACAGCATGTCCACAACACCCTTGTTAATTGTGGCCTTTGAAATTAAATTACTCTCTAATTAGCATATCAAAGCCATTGATTCTGAGCCAGAGAAGACAAGGGCAGGAGAGAGGCGAGTGCCAAGTTTTGTTAATTAGGGTCGCCTAATTAAATTGTGACGTGTGACTGCATGGTGAGGTCTTCAGTAATATGAAGGCACGTGTTTGCAGAGTGCCAGCTCATGGGCCTAATAAATTGCTGGGCATACAGTTAGGGTAGGGTACAGTTAGGCAACACAGAGTATGCAGTGTAAAATAGGAGTTGCAGATAAAATGGTGTAAATTTCTGCAGCAGAATTTTTGACAAAAATATGCGTAGTATTCGCCAATATGACTTCAGCCAAACGGGGCCGGCAGCATGAAAACAGAGTGTGTTATCTCTAATAAAGACTACTAATTTCGTTTTTACTTTAGAGCAGAGAGCTTCAGAATCCCTAGATAAGAACTCCTGTTCTTACATCAGTGCAATTAGGAGAGCTGTGAATGCTGAGCTGATATGATAATCACGGCTACAGAACCACCTACAGCCTGACCAGGAAGAGACAGAATGCATAAATGTAAAACTGCTTGTGGCTCTGAAACAGAATGGTGAGACAACCCCTTTAAATAATATATTGTGTGTACTTTGTTATGCAATACTGTAAGTTTCCCGAGCTTTTCTCTGGTTCTTCTCTGCAATAATACCTTTAGGGTGCGTTTACATGGCAAAGACCAAATACCGGTTGGGAAATCCCGACCAGTATTTGGTCTTTTTCTAGCACACAGGAGGAGCCTTTTGTCAAGCCCTCCCTCTTCACACCCCGGCAGTGTCAAAAAACCGTCTGATGGAAAATCCGTGCAGTGGGGACTGCTGCACGGATTTTCTATTAATGTCAATGTAAAAGGTTGACAGTCTGTAAAACCGATGGACAATCTGTGCCGTGGGGACAAGCCCTTAGGGTACATTCACTCGGGTCAGATATGCTGCATATTTTCTACAGAAAACCCACACCGACTGGTGCAAATTGTCAAGGATTTGTTGCAGACTTTTCTATATTGACTTCAATGCCTTCTCCCATTAGGCCTCGTTCACACGGCTTATTTCAGAACGTATTTACATCGGATTGCCGATCGTAAATACGTTCTGAAATCAGTTGAAAATCAGTTGCAAATAAGTGCCACTAAGTGTGGCACGTATTTGTAACTGATTTCCCGACGGATTCACCATCTCCATTCATTGTAGGTGGTGAATCCGTCCGGAAATAATTGACATGCACATTGTTTTTCCGTCCGGATTGCCGTCGTCAATCCACGGCGGCAATCCGGCACGGAAATACGCGTCGTGTGAACGACGAGCCGTATTTTCTATTGAAATCAATAGAAAATAGGCTGTGACTTATTTCTGACTGATTTGCCGACGGATTGACGACCGTCAATCTGTCGGCAAATCCGCGGCGAAATAAGCCGTGTGAACGAGGCCTTAAAGTCAATATCAAAAAAATCCATGGTAAATTCTGCAGTAAAATCTCTAATAAATCCTCAGCAAAACACGTACCAGTTGACTGTGAGTTTAAGTAAAAAATGCGGTGGATTTTCTGTAGAAAATCCACAGCCTATCCACCTACTGTGGGTGTATCCTTTGAGCAGTGTTATCCAAGGAGTATTATATCCAACAACGCAGTGGGCCACCTTAGATTTCTAAAACTTCTAAAACCTTTATTAAGTATTTTTCAAAACACAACAAGTAGCAAAATTATTTTAAATACATAAAAAGAGAGAGAGGGATACTTAGGTTCTTTTGTTGTGGTATACACTGTTCAACGCAGATCCCATATATCCAGATCTTGCGTTCACATCCAAGTTTCTGTACAGCAACTAAGCAATCAAAGTCCGTGTCTGCTTAGACTGCGTGGTATATACCATTCAGCAGTAATCCAGGTATCCGAGTATCTCAAGTATATCGCCCATAAAGGGGAGGGGTCTCCCCGAAACGTCGCAGCTTGCAGGAAACATGAATTGTCCGGTCTCCCGGTGACTCCCAACAAGCCCGTTTTTATGTATTTAAAATAATTTTGCTACTTGTTGTGTTTTGAAAAGTATCTAATAAAGGCTTTAGAAATTTAAGGTGGCCCACTGCGTTGTTGGATATAGTATATACAGGATTGGAGACCTGTTTGTGGTGCCTACTGAGGGGTACGAAAAAGTAGCACGTTTTGCAATATAAAATCCAAGGAGTATTGCCTAGAACTCTGCTATTCCTTGGAGTCAGAAGCTCCCTAGAAGACAGTGGCAAGTTCTGTCACTTTTACAGTAGAGGTGGTGAAATATCTTCAGCCTGCTCAACGATGGTTGCTTAGCATTGAGACAGGCAAGTCAGGTGCTGACAAAATTTCACACGGATCTTGGTGTGAAATCCACTTTTATTCCACTACGAGAATTCTGGTGAGTTCACATAGAATCCATGCCCAAATATATTTAGTAGGAATACAGAGGGGTAGTTTAAAAAGACTTTACCAATTTTCACACTCACAGCACAGAACTAATAAGTGACATGCCACTTATTGACGTGTTTTCTACCAAGATTCCAGACGGAAACCACGTCCGGTAGACAAGATGAAGATTAGCCCCAGTAACCCCAGCTGTAACATAGACGTAGAAATAAAACTGTATTACTCTGATGTAAAACTGGTCTGAGGTGCAAAAGAGACCTCGATGAAGTGGGAGATATGTTTTAAGGCCATATTCACGTGCATTTTTGTTTCTACATGTTATGCTATAATGAACGGGATTTTACAAAACGACATTCAAACACTGGCATTAAAAACATCTGTTTTTTTAACCCAAAGCACGAACTATTAAGTGAAGTTGTATGATGTTCTTACCACTGTACTGAAAATCTAAAAGGTTTTTGCCAGTCACCTATCTCCCCTGCTCAATGATGGGCACAATGACCTGTGCTTTTTAGAGATAATAGTAATTCATAGAGGACACCCTAAATCTAAAAAAAAAATAAAAAAATATATATTTTGCTCACAACTATTTCACAAAATGCTTTCTCTGTGGTCACATATAATCAACTATACGCATAACAATAAACTACAATAAAATGAGCGGACAGCAAAAATTCTCTGACAAGGACCTGCTTTATCTTTAGATATATAGATGATTAAAACACGTCATACAAATAAGGTACTGCTTGAGGGTAATGTGTCATCAGAAAATTAGATATTGTTTAAAAACAAGTTTTTTTAAGGTGAATACATTTTATAAATTTTATGAATTTATGGTGTTTTTTTTCCATGTCATCTAAAATTAAAAGATCTTGAAATCTTGCAGTTTTTACTCTGGCCACTGAGCCTCATAATATACTGTTCTGTAGAGATCACTTCTCAGCAGACTCCTTATTATCATCACTGACAGGATGACAATGAAAGGTACCGCCTCTACAATACAGCTGGAGGCATATAACCTAGGATCACAACATTCACCTCCTCCCCTCTACACAATGGCTGTTGCCCAGGTCACCAAGGATGCCAAGAACACACTCTCATAGAATGCCTTGATGGTCCTATGCTCCATGTAGATGCTGTAAAAGTGGTTTCATATACAGCGTTTTACTGAAAAACTCCACATTTTTATGGCATATTTTCAAGCAATTTTTATGTGTTTTTCCCTTGCCAAAAATGCTCTAACCAGATGTTACATCTATGCAAAAATATAAGGCACAATACACACAATGAGTTTTTGTAGGTCGATTTCGTTCTTTTTTTTTTTTTTTAATGCAGCAATTTTGTTTTTATTTTTTACAAAAGGAGAAAAAAAATATGAAAATTGTTGTTTCTGAAGAACTCCTAAACCGTTTCTCCACACAGCAGCCTGGGGAAGATGACTGACCCCTCCCCCCCATCATATATACAATATAGAATAAAAAATGTACAATCAAAACGTGAAAACGAAAACAGATTACAAAAAAAACATAAGTATGGTGTTTTGATTAGTAAGAAAAATTTGATCTCAATGCTGATTTTTCCAATGGCTGGTTTACTGCAGATTCTTTTTTGGGGAAAAAAAGCCAATATTTTTTGCTTGTTTATTCGATTGTTTGGGGGGGTCCAAAAACTAAAGTGAAAAAAAAAGATGCACTACACAGAAAGCATTTTGGTTTGTTTTTTTTCTTGGCTCAGTGTGGGTTTTATCAAAATGGAGCAAGCTCTGGGTTTGTTTTTATGGCATTTTTCCCATAGGCTTCTTTATAGGACTTACAAAACATCAGAAAAACATGTTACAGGTGTAATGAAAGTAAAAACACCACCAAAAATGCTTGTCAATACCGCATGGAAAATGTCTGAAATAAAAGGCAAATTAACAAGTGTGTAATGTCTACACGGCACTGGTTTAGTTGGATTTTTTAATCACATTCAGGATTTTGAATCTGCAAAAATCCGATTTTAAATCATCCCCATAGACCTTGATAGAAAATACGAGCTGTTGTCTACACAGGATTTCCTGAGGTCGGACTTACAAACTGACGGTTTTAAAAAAAATTAGAACATATTTTATGTTCCGCTGGAAAACGGCGGGTTATAGTGCTCTTCTATTGAACCGGGCACCCAAAAACCACGAAATAAACAAAACACTGAGTGTAAAATCCTGGTCAGATTCTAATTAGACCGTGTAGACAAAAACAGTGACAAAATACTGCGTGTGTGTAGAAAGACCTAAACTGTAGACCTAAGCACCGTGTAGCACCTCTAATCTTTGCACTAGTTTAACTCTAAGGCCTCGTTCACACGGCTTATTTCGCCGCGTGTTTGCCGACGGATTGATGATCGTCGATCCGTCGGCAAATCAGTCAGAAACAAGTAACAGCCTATTTTCTATTGATTTTAATAGAAAATACGGCTCGTCGTTCACACGACGCGTATTTCCTTGCCGGATTGCCGCCGCGGATTGACGACGGCAATCCGGACGGAAAAACAATGAGCATGTCAATTATTTACGGACGGATTCACCACCTACAATGATTGGAGATGGTGAATCCGTCGGAAATCAGTTACAAATACGTGCCACACTTAGTGGCACTTATTTGCAACTGATTTTCAACTGATTTCAGAACGTATTTACGATCGGCAATCCGATGTAAATACGTTCTGAAATAAGCCGTGTGAACGAGGCCTAAGGCAATGTTCACATGGCTTATTGCCGGCGTAATTGCGGGGACGGATTTCGCCCCGCAATTACGCCGCAGCCGTTAAGCGGGGCGGGGGGTGGCAGCTCGCCAGCCCCATAGATTGCCATTATCTACGGCGCGTACGCGCCGTAAATAATTCACATGTCACTTTCTCTCCGCCCTGGCGGATTCGCCGAGCGGCGAGGAGAGACGGAATCCACAGTTCTCTATGAGAACTGTGGATTATCGTAGTTACTGGGACGGATTGGAGCCGTACTGCAGCGCAAATCCGGCGTGCAGTACGGCTCCAATCAGCGCCCAAATAAGCCGTGTGAACGAGGGCTTAAGGTATGTTCACACGGCTTATGTGGGCGTGTGAGATGTGCGCTGCAATTATGGTAATCCATAGCTCTCAGAGAACAATGGATTACGCCTCCGCGCTGCCCCCCCAAACACCCCCACGCGCATACAGCATGATCGTATTTTATGTGCTGGGAGATAAGTCACATGTTAATTATTTGCGCCGTCTATGGGGCCGGCGGGCTGTTGCCCCACCCCCTGTGCTTCGGAAGTACGCGCGTATCAGCGCGACTCCCAAAACGGCCGGCGTATTGCAGGGTGTACTGTACATGCTGCAATTACGCCGTGTGAAAATACCCTAAAGAGGCATCATGCAGCTGCTGTAAAGTGTACGGCTATGTCTAAATAGCACAAGTTTTTGGTCGGATTTTCGGTGGATTCAGTATGTACAATTCGCAGAAAATTCAACTGTGACCTGTGCCCCATAGACGGCAATAAAAAAAAAAAAAAGTGCTATAATCTACCCATCGGCTTTGAAAACTGGTGGATTCTAAAACATGTCTGATATTCCGCCAAAAACAGTGGTCCACCGGTGTTAAAAAGTTGTCAGACTTTGAACAGCATGTTAACATATGCTGTGTAGACAACGCCTAACGAACTCAAAATCTATGGTGTCTATGAGTAAAATTAGATATAGTTATAGATTTTCTTTTGTCAGATAAGGCTGTCTTGTTACAAATATTCCATGACATAAATTATCTTAAAATTCAGTGGTCTTGTGGACACCTCAGAAACTAGAAGACTTTTCTCTGCCTGAAGCTTGGAAGACAAGAGAAACAATCCATATTCATCTCTTATTCTAGTGAAAATGTGTAAAAATGGGAAAATAAAAGGAAGGTTTCATAATGTTGCAGTGTTTGAAATAAGAAAGGGAAAAGAAAGCCCAGAGAGAGGCCGCTTTTAATCACCCTCCACACAAACCTCGTCCCTGAGCTGATTCAATTAACTGATAACAGAAGCATCAAATTAATTTTTCAAGGATGTTAGATTTTGATGAAGAAAATCTTTCTGATTTTAATCGGCATGGTGTTTAAAAGGCATAAATGAATATCCTTTTTGAATCATCAGGGGTACAAAAGGACACTGGCGCCTCGCTTAACGTGTACATTCCAACCGTTTAATTGGGGAGGGGGCGAGATGAGTAGCAAGTCTGTATGAAGAAATTAAAAAAAATCCCCACGCCCCTTTAATTATTAAACATTGGATGGTGAAAGTTCCCTCAATAAGATTTCCCAAAGTAAAAAACGAGAAGGCATGCATACAGCTAGCAGAAAAAAAGACATTCAATGAAGAAACAAAAAACTCCCATTTATCTATAACATTGTCTGCATTTTCTTAGAATTATGTCAGCTTTGGTACATTGACGAAGAAACAGTCTACTACTCAGCCTTCAACTTTGATGAATGATGTAAAGGGAGTCTGTCCGCAGCTCTGATGCCTCAAAACTACCGGCAGCACTACGTAGAGGACGGAGAAAGCAGTGCTAGCAAACTTAGGGTGATGGTCAAGCAGGTTGCATGTCGAGAAAACCTACTTTTAGGCTATGTTCACACGGCATAATTGCAGGGCGTAATTACGCCGGGACTACGGGAGCTTGCGCTGACACCCGCGGCGCGGGGGGCCGGCAGTTCGCCGGCCCCTAGACATCCGTTACAAGAGGCGCGTATTTGCCGCTAGTAATTGACATGTCACTTATCTCCCCCCGCGGCGTATTGTGCGAGCGGGGAGAGGAGGCGTAATCCACAGTTCTCAATGAGAACTATGGATTACCGTAACGACTGGGACGTATCTCTCCCCGTATTGAGCGCAGTACGGCGCGAAACATGGGCCGAAATACGTCCCAGTTTAGGCTGTGTGAACATGGCCTTAGGCTATGTTCACACGGCTTAACTGCGGGGCGTAATTCCGCCCCGCAATTACGCCGTGTGGCCGGGGTGGGGCGGGAGCGGGGGAGCGAGCGGGGGCCGGCACTTCGCCGGCCCATAGACAGTCATTGCTAGCGGCGCGTATACGCCGCTAGAAAGTGACCTGTCATTTATCTCCCCCCTCGGCGTATTCGCCGAGGGGGGAGAGAGACGTAATGCATAGTTTTTCTATGAGAACTGTGCATTACCGTAGTTACTGGGACGTATTTCAGCCCGTAATTGGCACACTTCGGCGCGTAATTACGGACTGAATTACGTCCCAGAATAAGCCGTGTGAACATGGCCTTAATGTAACAGCTTTTATGATGACAAGTGCCCAGGAGGAGGACCTTTAATGTTAAGTGCCCAGAGGTCTCTGTACTGAGCACTTTCTCAGACCACCCCTCTTGGCTATGAATGATGCTCTTGAAGTTTTCTAAACCATCTGCCACATATAAAGTCTCCAGTATTGTAAATACCACATTGCACATGTCAGCCCCATTTTAGATTTTCACTTGATTTTACATCAATCCTTGTAGCTTGAAGCTTTTTACTAGTGAACTGAGCATTAATAATTGTGTGACAAAGACCGTTTGTGGTCGAAAAGTTGTGATTTCTGTAGGAATAAAAAAAAAAAAAAGATCTTTAACCCCTGGGGTGCTGCCTTTGTTTATATTTACATGGGACTGCTCTGTTTGACTCCTTGGATTCAGGAGTTGAGGCTTTGCACATTTATATCCATACGGTTAGTGCTGTGGGAACTCTTTTTTTCAAGGTATAGAGAATTGTCTGATATACTTGCTGTAATTGTCTTGGATATGGTTCTTTGCACAGACCTTCATTAAAGAAAGGCACATGAGCTTGATGGTTGCAAAATAAGCAGGAAACGGGCTCTTTAAGGGTATGTTAACACAGCGTTTTTTAGATGCATGTTTGGATCCGTTTTTTCAGACCCAAACACGCATCTAACAATGTGCAGTGTGATTTACATTGGTTTCAATGTAAAACACGCATCAGCGTTCAGACGTCTGAACGCCGATGCGTGTTTTACATGCTTCTTTTGGATCTATTCAAAAACTGACATGTCAATTCTTGAACCATTTATGCAGCAGAGACCTATTTAAAACTATACGGTACATTTCTGCTGCAGCAAAAACGCATCCAAACACGTACCACACTTTGGGTGCGTGTTGGATGTGTTTTATGCAGCGCTTTTTAATACGTTTTTTCATATCAAGAAACGTATTAAAAAATGGCGTGTGAACATACCCCTAGGATACGTTCACACGGCATAATTGCGGGCCGCATTTCGGCACATATTTGCGCTTCAATACACCCGAAATGCGCCCTGTAATTACGGTAATTCATAGCTCTCATAGCTATGAGTTACATCCGTTTCCCCCAGCGTACAATACACACGCCGGGATAGAGAAGTGAAATGTTACTTCTTCACGCCACTTACATGCCGTGGATAATGCGCTTTAGAGGTAAACGCATTGGCCAATGTGTACTTCTAAAACACCCGGCGTATTGCGGCGCATCAAGTAAGCGCAGCAATTCGCCGTGTGAACATACTGTAAGGCCGTGTTCACACGGCTTATTCCCGACGGATTTGTGAGCCGGATTGCGCTCACAAATCCGGCGTGAATAAGGGACGGGGCGGGGGCGCCGCTCCCCGGCCCCATAGACAATGCATTGTTTACGGCGCGTACGCGCCATAAATAATGTGCATGTCACTTTCTCCCCCCGCGGCAGATTCGCCGAGCGGGGAGGAGCGACGGATTCCACTGTTCTCTATGAGAGCAGTGGATTACCGTAATTGCTGTGACGGATTGGCGCCATACTGCCGCGCAAATCCGGCGCGCAGTATGGCGCCAATCCGCGGCAAAATAAGCCGTGTGAACGAGGCCTTACAGTACAATCTGGAATCAAACACATTAGCTACTAAATAACCTACAAGCAATATATGCCAGAACATATAAAGAAATAAGAACACACAAAATATATGTATTCATTTATTAAAGGGATTGTCCACCTCATAATCAAGTCATTTAATTAGTTCCAGGGCCACAAGTAAAATAAAAAAGCTATACTATCCTTACTCCAGTTCCAACAGCGTATCTCTCCTGTCTTCTGTTGACTTCCAAATGGGGATGTCACTGCTGTGGCTGCAGAGGTCATGTGCCCTTAGCTTACATTACCATTCAGTGATGTAGGTTACTGGCACATGACCACTTCAAGTCATAATCACCTTGCTCTGGTCTTTAGTTCCAGCAGGTCTTTTCTCCAGTCTTCTGCTGACATGCAATCACGTCCGAACAGGGACGTCCCCGCTGATTGATTGCAGCGGTCACATGCACCTAACTTACATCACTGTTCAGAAGTGAGCATCTCTGAACGGTGATGTAGGTTAGGTGCACGTGACCACTGATCAGAGGCCACAGCGGGGACGTCCCCATTTGGAAGGCCGGAGAGAAGCGGCGATGGAACCAAGGAAAAGGGAGTATGACTTTATTTTACTTAGGGCCCAAGCGCTATGTAAAGGATTTTATTATGAAGTGGAAAACCCCTTTAAAACTAATGAAAACCAGTGTGCAGGCAACAGACCAGAAGATAGGTAAAAATTATGTAATATGAAGATTGGACCATGTGTACCTTCTGGAGGGTACAAAATCCCATACAATTTAGGAGGTAACTCCGATTACTCACCAGCACCTGACGCGCGTTTTCCTTGACATAGCTGCAAATTAAACGTGCTTTGGTGTTAATGGGTCAGCAGGGTTTCCGTCTGCATTATATTATGTTGTTTGCACTTGTACATCACATACTGTTTGTCTGTGATCCCCTCCTTTGGGTACAATCGCTACACATATCAAATTACATTCTTTCTTGTGCAGTGTGCTCAAGGCCTGTCCACCTGAATAAATCCTTTAAGTTCCCTTTAAGGAGACAATCCTTCAAATACTATGCATTGATTTAGATTATATTTGTCATTATCACTTTTGGATATCGCATGATCCTGCTTACCCACCTTTCTTCTGGTCTGTTGCCTGCACACTGGTTTTTATTAGTTTTTAATGAATTAACAAATATATTTTTTATTTGTGTTATTTCTTTAGTTGTCCTGGCATGTGTTAAATGTAGGATATTAATGCTTGTCATGCTAAGTACAATATTCTGAGTTGATACTTTTTCGGCTAGGTTGTGGAGATTGTGAATTTACCACTGGATGGTGTGAAACCTATCGCCAGTGAGCAAGGCATGAATTAGAGCGTGGCTTCAGGCGAAAAGGTGTACTATTCAGTTCAAGTCCAAAAGGAACTGCCTCTCAGAAGATTAATAAAAGGTGTTTTCCAAGAATTTTAAAAACCTCCATACTATTTCCCACTGTGCTAAAATAGAAAACTGACCCAATACTTAGCTCTCCCATTACCCGTTCCAGCGCTGCCAGAGCTCCAGTGTTCCACATCAGTTCTCACTAATGACATCATGCTCATGGAGCACATGATGCCGCAACCAATCTCTGTCCTCAGCAGATGCCTGCGTCTACAGAGGTCAGTGATTGGCTGCAGCATCATGTGACCCATGAACGTGACATCATCAGTAAGGGGCAGAGGTGGAACGCTGGATCTCTAGAATGGTGGTGATGGGAGAGGTAAGTATGGGTTAATTTTCTATTCAAGCAATGTTAGAGTTGGTAGGGAGGTTTTTAAAACTCTTGGAAAACCCCTTCAAGTTTAGTTCAAAGTGAAATATACATACAAGTTAACACGATCACACGCAACGCTCGTACCTAGATGCCTCCGGACTTTCCATATCTTGTCAGCTGGAAGTCTCTTGTTCTCCAAAGAACTCTAGGCTTGTCTAAGGCAACACAGATTGCATAAGCATTATGCAATCACTTCAAGCACTGTCTGCCTGTCTATCTCCCTCTTAAGCCTACCAGGTTCCTGAGTTTCTTTTCTCTCAAGGATCTTGCGAAACCCTGTGCATCAATACTGCTCCTCTGATGATGCAGCAGCAACTTGGGTGTACCTCACTCAAGAGGCTCCATTGTCCTTAGGCCTCACCACAGTCTACTGACAGTCTGTTTTACCAGCTGTCTAGGGCACTTTTCCTTGGCTGTTGTCTAATTAAGTGACCTGCCATCTTCAAATGAAATACTACAAAACTACAAGTGCTCTCAGGAAGGCGCATAACCAAGATGTGTGTGTGTGTGTGTGTGTGTGTGTATATATATATATATATATATATATCAGCACTTCTAGAACCATCGAATGGATATATGGCACAGAGCATAAGCAGTGTGAAGTCTACTGTGACATAAGCAGAGGGCTCCCGGGTTATGATCACTGCTATCAATGTCCCCCCCCCCATCCATCCGCCCTTTCAGAGGACAACATAGCTGTATCAGTAGCAGTTTACCAACCCTTTTTTTTTTAGCACAACATAAACTAAAGTGATAAACATACTGTCATGGTCCATGCCGCTGCCCTCGTCCTGGACCGCGGACTTGTCCATGTCCCTGCTTCTGTCTTGTCTCAATCACGCTGAGGTACCCGTGTGTCTGCCATGCTTCTGGCCCCGCACCTGCTTGCTTCTGTAATGCTCCATGCCACGGTCCTTCTGCTGTTTCCCCAGTCTCCTGCGCTCCTGCTGTTTTGTTTGTTTTTTCCTGTGTATGTTTAGCCTTGTGTCACGGACGCCCCTGCGACCACTGTCCCGGGTCGCGGGCGCGTCCGTGCCCCTGCTTCCAGCGGAGCCCCGTCCCGCACGTCGGGTTCGGGGTCCGCTCGTGTTCCGGCCCCCTGCCAGCGTTCACTTATCGCGCTCCTGCTCTGTCTGGCTCCGTCTCCCGATGCGTAGCTCCACCCCTAGGGGTGTGCTCGCCGGCAGTTTGAATTTAAAGGGGCAGTGCGCCGGTAATTGGCTCATTGCCAGGCACTGCTCCTACTTAGTCCGGCCCCTTTCTGCCGGCCCTGGCCGGATCCTTGTTGTATCTCCCGTTGGTGAAAGCTCCCTGATAGTGTTCCTGTCTTGTCATACCATGTACCGACCTCTTGCTTACGTCTCCCGTCACGAACCTTGCCGCCTGCCCTGACCTCCTGCTTGTCTACCGTCACCGAACCAGAGCCGCCTGTCCTGACCTCCTGTCCGTCCACGACTACGAGCCTGCCTGCCGTTCCTGTACCTCGTTACCCTTGGCCGCCACCGCAGGCAAGCCCCGCCAGTGGTAGTGACCTGGTGGACACCCGCCGCAGCAAGACCATCCCGCTTTGCGGCGGGCTCTGGTGAATACCGGGTCCCACTTAGATTCCACTCCCTGGTGTGGGCTTACGCCATCGCCTGCGGTGGTGCTGTGGATCCACCTCCAGACTGTTACAGTAGGATCCGGCCATGGATCCCGCCAAGGTGCCTTTGCCAAGTGTTGCCAATATCACCACCGTCGTGGTCAAGCAATCGCAACAGATCGCGCAGCAGCTTGAGCAACTTTCCTCCATGGTGCAGCAGCTTATCACCGCCCAGCAGCAGCAACCTCCATCGGCTCCTGTCGTTGTTCCTGCCTCAACGATTCCCGTGGCGCTGAGGGGTCCTAAGCTTCGCCTGTCGCTCCCATCTAAGTACGACGGTGACCCAAAGCTCTGCAAGGGGTTCATCACCCAATGCTCTATGCACGTGGTACTTATGACCGATCAGTTCCTGTCTGAACGTGCGAAGGTGGCGTTCGTGGTCAGCCTCCTCTCCGGGAAGGCCCTGGCATGGGCTACGCCCCTATGGGACAGAAACGATCCAGTGACGGCGGATCTACAGTTGTTCCTCAGTGAGTTCCGCAACGTCTTCGAGGAACCAGCCCGTGCATCCTCCGCTGAGACAGCCCTCCTAAACTTACGCCAGGGGGACCTGTCTGTAGGAGACTACGCGGTACAATTCCGTACTCTGGCCTCTGAACTGTCATGGAACGAGGCCGCTCTGTGTGCTACCTTCAAGAAAGGGCTCTCAAGCCGAGTTAAGGACGTCTTGGCCGCTAGAGACCTCCCGTCTTCCCTCAGCGACTTGATCCGGTTAGCAACCCGCATTGACGTACGCTTCCTTGAACGGGAGGAGGAACTTCGGCAAGAGCGTCAGTCAGCCCAACCTCGCCGGTTTCCTCGCCTGGCACCGGTGTTCCAGAGGCCTCCTGCGCCACAGTCGCCCACACCCACCGACGAGCCCATGCAGATTGATCGGGCTCGCCTCTCTGAGCAAGAATTGGCCCAGCGCCGGCAAAAGAACTTGTGCCTCTACTGTGGCAGCCCAGAGCATTTTTGGAGGAATTGTCCCAAGCGTCCCAAGCCTGCGGGAAACTCCCGCACCTAGGATCTGTGGGAGAGGCATTCCTAGGTGCAACCTCCTCCTCTCCACGTCTGTTGATGCCTGTGCAAGTCGTCTCAGAGACTGGTATCACGTTCCAAGTTCCGGCGTTTCTGGACTCGGGCTCCGCCGGGAACTTCATACACCAGGCTCTAGTGAAGCAGTATCGGCTTCCAGTGGTACGCCTGGAGAAACCGCTTGTCATCTCATCCGTCAGCGGGGAGCTGCTTAGTGACACCATCCAGTTCGTCACCAAGCCACTGTCCCTCCATGTGGGGGCGCTGCATAAAGAAGAAGTCTCCTTCTACGTGCTGCCTCGCTCCTCGTCGGCGATCCTCCTCGGACTCCCATGGCTGCGGCTCCACTCTCCTATCCTGGACTGGTCTACGGGAGAGGTGATTCGTTGGGGTCCCAACTGTCGGGGGCGTTGTTTGGTGGCACCTCGCCCGGTGCTTCCCTGCACTCGCGCTACTCTTCAGGAGCCGTTGCCTGGGCTGCCGCCCGAATATCTGGAGTACGCCAATGTGTTCTCTGAGAGACAAGCCGAGAGTCTTCCTCCGCATCGTCCATACGATTGTCCAATCGACTTACTGCCGGGTGCCAGTCCTCCCCGGGGCCGAATCTACCCACTGTCGGTTCCTGAGACCCAAGCCATGTCCGAGTACATCCAGGAGAATCTCCGGAAGGGGTTCATCCGAAAGTCCTCGTCTCCCGCTGGCGCGGGGTTCTTTTTCGTGAAGAAGGACGGTACCTTGCGGCCCTGCATAGATTACCGGGGCTTGAACAAGATCACGGTAAAGAACCGTTATGCATTGCCGCCGATCACTGAACTCTTTGATCGCTTGCAGGGCGCTAAGATTTTCTCCAAGTTGGACCTGAGAGGGGCCTACAACTTGGTCCGAATCCGCAAGGGCGACGAATGGAAGACGGCCTTCAACACCAGGGATGGGCACTTTGAGTACCTGGTGATGCCCTTCGGACTGTGCAACGCTCCCGCCGTCTTTCAGGAGCTAGTGAATGACGTCTTCAGGGACCTCCTCCTCACCTGGGTGGTGGTCTACCTTGATGACATCCTGGTGTTCTCTCCTGACCTCGAGACCCACCGCAGCCATGTTCGTCAAGTACTGAGATGTCTCCGGGAGAACCATCTGTACGCCAAGCTAGGGAAGTGCCTCTTCCATCAGACTAGCCTCCCGTTTCTGGGGTACGTCATCTCTGACCAAGGCCTACGGATGGACCAGCAAAACTGTCTGCCGGCCCCTTCCTGCCGGCCCTCGCCGGATCCTTGTATCTCCCGTTGGTGAAAGCTCCCTTATAGTGTTCCTGTCTTGTCATACCGTGTACCGACCTCTTGCTTACGTCTTCCGTCTACGAACCTTGCCGTCTGCCCTGACCTCCTGCTTGTCTACCATCACCGAACCAGAGCCGCCTGTCCTGACCTCCTGTCCGTCCACGACTACGAGCCTGCCGTTCCTGTACCTCGTTACCCTTGGCTGCCACCGCAGGCAAGCCCCGCCAGTGGTAGTGACCTGGTGGACACCCGCCGCAGCAAGACCATCCCACTTTGCGGCGGGCTCTGGTGAATACCGGGGCCCACTTAGATTCCACTCCCTGGTGTGGGCTTACGCCATCGCCTGCGGTGGTCCTGTGGATCCACCTCCAGACTGTTACACCTTGCTGTTACTTGCCGTCCTGCTAGCCTGATACTTGTCAGTTAATGAATGTCCACCTGAGCTCCTGACCTGCTTCCGCTTACCACCTTTCTACTGATGCCTTCCGTTATGCCTGATACCTGCCTCAGCTTCAGAATGTCCACCGCTGGTTTTCTGTTTCTGCCATTATACCTCTCTGCTAGCTGTGCAGGTCTAGCCCTGCCGCCCTGCATGTCTGTTACCTAGGTTCCTGTTTCTGCTGTATCCTGCCTGTCAGCTGCTTGCCTAGGACCAGCTTCCAGTCTTTGGTTAACCCTGTTGTGTCCAGGTTGCAGTTCCTGTACCTCTGTTCTGCTGTTACCTGCCATTTTGCCCATTTGTACCTGCTTGTTACTTGCCTGGACTCCATCACCTGCACTTTGGCTGCCACTGCGAGTTGCCACAACCTGGTGGTTCCCCACAACGAAGTCCGTTCCAGATTTGCGGCAGGCTCCGCTGAAGCAGAGGGGCCCTTTAAACTCTGCTCTCTGGCGTGGTCCGCTATACCACCAACTACACTCATGGTGACCCAGAGGATCCACAACTACCCGGCGATCAATGTGTCAGTACCTACTGACCTGTCTTTCCGTGACACGTACCTACATCTACAACTGTGCAATTTACGGTGCACTTTCTGATAAGCGGAGTAGGCAAGAAGGAGGTGAAGAGAAGTCTGTTCAGGCATTTTTCTGCACTTAAATACACTGAACAACCATAACATTAAAACTATTGATGGCTGAAGTGAATAACATTTATCACCGTATGACAATGGCTCCTGTCAAGGGCTGAAATATATTAGGCAGCAAGCGAACAGTCAGTTCTTGAAATTGATATATTTGAAGCAGGGAAAATAGGCAAATGTAAGGATCTGAGCAACTCTGACAGGAGCTTAATTGTAATAGCTTAACAACTAGGTCAAAGCCTGCCCAAAATGGCAGCAGTCATGCAGTGTACCCACAATACAGTGGTTAGCACCTAACAAAAATGGTCCAAGGACAATCGCAGGTAGCCAAATTTTACTATTGCAAAAGGGAGCAAAGACGAGCCCATCTTGTTTGAGCTCACAACAAACCTACAGTAGCAAAATCTGCTAAAAAGTAAATACTGACTGACAAAAGAAGGTTTAAAACAGAAAGTACATCATAGCTTGCTCTTTATGAGGGTAAGTAGCCACCAAATGGTCAGACTGGCAACACTAAGGCCTTGTCCCCATGGCACGGTTTTCACCCGTTTTTTTCAGACGGTTTCTGGATTTGAAAACCGGCTGCAAACATTTTTCACGGGCTTCTATGGAAAACCCGTGCACTAGTGCACGGGTTTTCCACCCGGCGGTCGAAAAACATAGAACATGTTCATACTTCCGACCAGTTTTTGGACGGAAGATGAATATGTCTATGTGAAGGGGGAGGGCTTTTCTCTGCTAAGCGCGGAGAAAAGCCGTTCCCCTGCGGCCATGTGCACAGCACGAAAACAGTTCAAATACCGGTCGGATAAACCGACCGGTATTTGACCTGTGCCGTGTAAACGGCCTCTAAGCCTTGCGCACTGCTGAAAACGTCTGTAGAAGAAGTTGGTCCGCTCTGATGTATCATGTATTCTCTTAAATCATGTGGATGTCCAGTTATTGTATCTTCTACTTGGGGAAGAGATGCGACCAAGATGCACTATGGTTAGAAGGCAAGTGAGCGGAGCCAGTGTGATGCTCTGGATAATGATGGGAAAATTTGGCTCCTTGGTTCACTTGAATGTTACTTTGAGGTACTGCATACGTAAACATTGTTTCAGGTTAAGTGTACCTATTCATGTATACAGTATTTTCTAATGGCAACAGCCTCTTTCAGCAAGAAAGTGCACCCTGTAGAAATTTAATAAGGAATGGTTTGAGAAACATGACAGACTTCAAGTGTGGACTTGGCCTCCAAATTTCCCAGATGTCAATCCAACTGATTTGTGAGCTATGCTAGAAAAACAAGTTTGATCTATGGAGGCAACTTACAGGATGTAAAGGATCTGTTGCTAATGTCTTGTATCAGATACTACAGGACACTTTCAGAGGCCTTGTAGAGTCCATGCCTTGACAGATCAAAGCTGCTAAGGCAGGACGAGGGGGGCATACAGAATATTAAGCAGTTGGTTTTAATGTTATTGATGCTTGATATATATTAGAGTGCTTGTTATCACTGTTTGTAAACATGCCCATTCAGTTTAGTCAAACAGATGAGTGAAGATAAATGACTACTAAATACCTCCTTATAACCATTGCGCCACTCTGAGTGGAAATTTTGGGAGATGGTGAAACTGTAGCCAATTTTTCCATTAATCATCAGTAGATTCCATCAGATCAGATTGATTATTCAATGAATATCTAATGTGCATGGCCAACTTTACCACCCAGTTTCTTAGCAATGGAATTAACCATTTCACGATAGGCTATTTTAAAAAAGATAACGTTAAAGGGGTTGTCTCACTACAAGGATTGCTTTTTATTTTAAAGATCTTGCAAAAACAAGTCACTTTGTAATATGTGTCCATTAACTGTGTCCTACCTATTCCTAGATATCCCCTCTTGTATGGGCTGCATCAGCTCCTGAGGTCGCTATTGCTACAGACCTGTTCAATCTCTCATGATAGCCTGCCAGCACTGGTTGCTTTAACTACAGACCTGGTGTCATCAGCAGCTCATCACTGCAGGCCAGTTGAAGCCAGTAAACACGCCTCTCAATTCAAAAATGAAACACAGAAAACAGGACTGAGGTGAGATGAATGGATGCAGTGAAAAAACCCCTTTAACTTATAGACTGCATGTGAAAATATCACAAAAGTATGACCAGCTTTTCTTTACCTTCAAAAATTAAGATAATTTTACAATGCAAGACTGATATTCATTCGTAGCAGCCATTTCAATAAAATAAATGTTAGAAAAGTGGGAAAATGTAGTTTTAGTTCAAGTTATATTTGTTGCATTTTTGGGTTGGCAAAAAGGACATACCCTGTGTCCTTCATTACTATGTTTACTCACACAGGCTTCTAAAAAATCTCACAGTTTAGTGAGCAAATAACATAGCACAGTAAATCTTAGCAATGTCTGATCTGCCAGGACCTTCTAGGTATGTCCCCCATGCTACAGAAGCAGCCTCTTCAACCTGCTGACACTGAAGGAGGAAGAAAAGATCCCTCCCCCGTATAACTGCATTCTATACAGTATTGATACTGGCTGGTAAGCTTAAGGGGAGGGGGGTTTACTGCAAGGCTGTCCTTGATAATGATAAAACACTGGGACTAGCTAAGGTCATGGGGGAATGTGGTTGACAAAATGTCATGGGGCACCATAGCTGGTGACAAAAACTGTTAAGAACTGCAACAAAATTAAACACCTCCTAACACATAGTGGTCAAATAATTTGCAGGTTTTGCCATAACCAGATCTTCAATCCATCATATTTCTAAGAATTGAAATTTAGTCTAGAACCACAGAAAAAAGATACTGAAATAAAACAACTGTGTACAACTGAACTTCAGCAATGTCACATATCAAAAATTATTTAATCAGTACTGTTGCAACACTAGTTTTTGCTGCAGCAACATTTTTTTTTTTAAACTAATTTACCCAATGTCTTCAAAATACTCTAGAAATATATGGCCTTGCCCCTTACTGGACAAATTTGCTTTGACGGGTTGCAGATTTGGTGTAGAAAAAGCAGTAAAAAATGTAACTGATATTTACAAAATCCCATAAACATACTGCGGAAAAATATGTTCTAATTTATGGGTGTCCAGAGGCTTTGCAGACATGTAATATTTATTGCTATTGTTGGGCAAGTGACCATATCATCATTATTTTGCCTATTTTCCAACTCCAAGTTATATAAACTTGAATGCTTGTTGGATTAAAGCAAATCAGGTGATGTGTGATATATTTGTGTAGTGAAGGAGTTTGTGGCTTAAGGAGATCAACATCAGCTTGTTTTCCAATATGGGACTAAAAACCAGATTTAACTGACTCTGAAAAGTCAAAAATTGTTAAAAGTCTTTTAAAGGGATGCAGCACTTGGAGACTTTGGGGCTTGATCACAGAACCATCAAACATTTTTTTGCAAATAGTGAACAGGGTCGCAAGAAACGTATTGAGAAAAAAAAAGATGAAAATTAACTGCTACAGATTTGAAACAAATCAAACGTGCAGTGACCGGGAACCCATTATCCAGTGCTGTCATATTCCACAACTGAAACCTCCCTGGAGTGCCCAGAAGTACAAGTTGTTTAATGCTCAGAGACACGGCCAAGGTAAAAAAGGTTGAAACTCAACAGCCACTGAACAAGACACATAAGTTGAAACGTCAAAACTGGGCCAAGAAATATCTGAAGACAGATTTTTTAACTGATGGGCTCATAGCTAGATCAGTAACAGACACAAACCTCCACTTCAACTCCAGCAAGGTGGAGGTGGGATACTGCTATTGGCTGGTATTCTCGAAGATAAGCTAGTTGGACTTTTTTAGGAGGAAGATGGCCTTAAAATCAGCTCCCAAACCTACTGCCAGTTTCAAGAAAGCCACTATTTTTATGCATTACAATACTTCCATCTCATACATCAAAGTACTCCACTGCGTGGCTAGTGAGTAAAGGCCTTAAAGAGAACCTGTCACCTAGTTTTTGCCCCCCCTTGCTGAGGAAAGAACAAGCTAGTGTCAGACATGCTGTTTCTAGTGCTGTGTCCCTTATTCTGTAAGATGCTGTAGTTTTCAAGTATTTAGTGCTCAAATCTGCAGCTGTCAACAAGAGTCCAAAAAAAGTCTGTTTTTTCATGCCCCGCCCACCTGAGGCTAGCTCCGCCCTTCTCACAACTGACTAACCTATTACTTTGAATAGGTAGAACCATGTGAATAGGCAGTTATGTGAATAACTGCCGGGTGGGCGGGGCTAACCTTTGGTGGGCGGGGCTAACACCTGCTCATGAATAAGATTTGAGCATTAAATGCTCAAAAACTGCTGCATCTTACAGAATAACGGACACAACGCTGGAAACCGCATGTTAATCACTAGCATATGCTGCCCTCAGCAAGGGTGGCATGACCTATGTGACAGGTTCCCTTTAAAGATGAAATAATAATGTAATGGCCCCCTTCCTCACATGACCTTAAACCTATTGAGAACTTGCGACCCTTCTAAAATGGAAGACTTACGGTGAAGGAAAATTGTACACCTCTCTAACCAGTGTCGCTGTGGTTGCTGCTGCACAAAAAATTGAAGAAAAAAAAAAATTGACAATCTATGGATGAAAACCTTTGATTGTTACACAAAAAAGATGGGTGGCTAAATTGCTTAATGATTTTATTTTTGGTAATTGCAGAGGTGTTTATTTGTAAATTTTGAACTGCTTATTTATTATTCTCACTTTTTTCATTTAGTTGCATAATAGTGGTTGCCCAATAATTATGTACAAATAGGTGTTCTATGAATGCCAAAACCTAACTTTTAATTTCTTAAGTATTCAGTTTGAGGTTTATTAATATTTTGGATTGACCAAAAGCGCTGTAGTTGTTCGATTAGAAAATGAATCCTTATAAATAAAACTTGCCTAATAATTGTGCACACAATGTGAAGCAGATGTGGTGATGTCAACTATATTCACAAGAGGAGCACTGCACGCCATTAACTGTATACAGTGATTGCTATCACCTAATGTGGAGGACAGGGGCAGGGTAGAATGCTTTTCACAAATGAAGCAAATTAAATCTTCTATATTCTATTTATTAATTTGACAAACTAATTTTCATTAGGCTTGCTAATTTAAAGGGGTTTTCTGAGTTTACCATAGCAGATCTTTTCTTTCTTCCTACAACAGCACCACCATAGTGCAGAGGCTTTGTCAGCTTAGCCCCGTTCACTTTAATTGGACTTTTTTTTTCTAATCTTAGACAAATCTTTTTACTACTTCCTCACATTATAAGTACATGTATCTTATAATGCCAGGAAGGATGTATGAAGAATGGTTAGGAGCTGATCCTGCTCCATACACAGCAAGCGATGCAGTCGGAACCTGCCCTTATTGGCCGGCGATTGGATACTTGCCAATCCCGGTTATTAAGTATTTAGATGCCACACTGACCCCGGCATATAGGCAGTTATACAGGAGGGGTTGTCTCTGAATATCCACTCCGACCTGCTATCTGACTGCTTCTTTTTCAACCTGCCAGAAGTAACTGCATACTCTTCTGCAACACATCAGTATTAGCACTAATTAGTGGTCAAGTACCCTCGGGTAGACTAAAAAGTAAATAAATATATTTTTAAAACATTTACTGATTATTAAATAACTTTAAGAAATATTAAAAGTTGTAGTTTAAAAACTATCCCCGTTTTACATGTAATTGAACCAATAAAAAAAATAAATAAAACATAACTGGTATTGCAGTGTCCATAAAAGTCTGAGCTGTCACAAATATAACCTTATTTATCCTACATGGTGAACACTATAAAAAAAGCAATACCAAAAAATTGAAATAAAAGATATATTTGCCATTACTAGAACTCTGCTGACTTGCAAAAAGGCAACATCAATTATACCATTTATACTTGATAAAAATGCAATCCAAAAAACAATGGCACAAGTTTTCTTTCCATTCAACACCCCAAATATCGTAAATTACAGGGTATCATTAAAAATCTAATGTGTCCTGCATAAAAACAAGACCTGTCACAACTATATTAATGGAAAAAAAAAAGGCTTTTGGAAGGAGGGAATTAAATAAACACATTTTTGCCACAAGTCGCTGTGCTCGGGTTGCCAAAGGCAGTATATTGTAGTATTGCTATGAATAGGACATATTGAGCAACAAATGTCATCAGGAGAGAGTAAGGCTCTGTGTACATCACAATTTTGCCCTTTGTCAGACATATATGACTGGATAACAAAAAAGTAGGCTTTTATGGGCCAGATCTATGCCAAAAGTGTATCCTTTTGACATAGGTTTGGCAGCTTAGGCATGCATATTGTATGTGTTTTTGTTTATTGAGAAGTCTTTCTGGAAGATTTTTGGATAAAATGTGTACTTATATTTTGACCCATTTGAAGAACAAAAGATTCAAAAAGCCTAAAAACTATAAATCAATACTTTACGTGTACCCCATTTGCACAAAATTTATTTTTTATACACATGTTTTTTAAAGACACATGTCTAATATGGTAAAATGTACATGCTATAGATTCTGCTAGACTGAAACAGAAACCCAGAATGTATATGCAAAGAAAGAAAAGTAGAGATAACCAGGTTTAATGCAGAAATTCTTGGAATGAGTGTCCCTAAGAGGGAAAACAAACAGAGCAGAGAGCACATTCTCCATCTACTCTTTTTACCCCTCCCCACTTGACAATCTCCCTTATGTGAGCACAGAGGCTACAAAATGGGTTAGTTAGCATATGAAGGCTTTGTAGGAAGTTGGAATTTAGCCAGTAAAATTATCTAATTTGAACGGCTCAGAATCCATAACGTTCAGAGAAAAACGACAGAGAACACTTCCACAGCCACCAAATACTCTTCTCCAGTATAATACATATTGTCAATGAACACCAATTGAGCCTGACTTCTTCATGCAGTCCTTACACCAACCAACCCGTTCTTTTACAAATACTTCAGGCAAAGTTACATTTCTTCAATGTATCAGAACGGTAGCAGTATCTCATTTTATTCTAATACACAACTAAAATGGAGTCCATTGGCTTAATCTAAATATTGTATAAGAATCTACTTGTGACATACTGGGCTTGTCAATCAAGGCTGTCAGGAAACCTATAGATTCTGCAAACCTGCAGAGCATATTTTCTAGAATTCTGCAGTGGGATCCAATATTCCTCAATTACTTAACCTTTTCTCTTCTGATCGTTGTTATAAAAAATTAGTGACTGAGGCAGGCTGAATGGAAAGCTGCAATGATCATACTTCTTCTCGATAAGCATCAGTGGTATGATGGCAGGTTAGCAAGTGTATGGTAAAAATGAAGTGTATATGAAGCAAAAAAGACACACTATAAAAATGCCAAGCTGTATTACATATGAAAGCAATGAGATGACATGATCAAGTCAACATTTAACATCTAGCATATTCCTATTATTGTGTGAACTTGCTAGTTCTTCGCTTCTAACAACATAGTTAGGTAGGTCAATAAGATATTTGTATAGCTGTTTGTTCTACAACCTGTCCAAATTTGATTACTGCAATGCACATGAATCTTGATCAGATAAACAAATGATTAAATCTATACATTCTAAAATAAGGATTATTAACCATTACCTGCTGTGCAATTTACAGCAGGAGGAGGAGTTACTAAGCTCAAATTCTTTTTACTGTAATATGGTTGCATTTTCAGGTGCCCATACACAGTAGATGAACATCAGCCGAACCTACACATTTTAGGATTGGCTATTTAGTATTTACGGAGGAATGAGCAATCAGGGAAGTTAGAGTTTGCTCTTGCAGGAAATAAGATCCCGCCAGGTGCCTGGCAGCGGCTTCTTCCCGCCTTTACCCATTGACAACACATACTTTCTCAGGCGTGAACATTTACAGAGAAATTCATATTTTGCCTTTGAAAATGCACACACTGACTTCAGTGTACAAGTGGTACAGCAGTTGCGGTTTTCCATAAAAACAGCTCTAAGAACATTTCCCACTGCGACTTCTACAACAAAAATTGGGACCTAGGTTCGTGGTGAAACCACACCTTCACTTCTGACAAGTTTTTTTAGTGCACTTTTAAGATTGCCTAAGTATAATGCTGTGGTACTATTTTATATTAGATGTATTTGCAGTCAAATGTATCCAACTGAATCATGATATTTGACCAGTTGATTCCTTAAACATCTGCGGTGTGTGTACTACATTTAGGTATGTTCACCCAATGGGATTCTAGCTATCTTCAACCAATAAATTATTAAACTTACACCTACCATCCTTTCAACTGCAGGCTTCCCCTGAGCAGAAGTAGCAGTACAAACCACATTATAGTTTGTATCAGTCCTCTAAGCACTGTGTTACAGACTAACAAAGTACAACTTGGTTCCAAGAAGTTCATTTTTGGATAAAATACCTCTATTAGGACAAAACAATTACACATATAAAAGTAACCAGATGTTTATCTCCTGAACATTGGTTTTCACCTGCTACGTCAAGGTTTTCATGAACTTGGAGTTCACCCACAGACTGCATAAGGTTTTAAATAAAAAAAAAATAAAAAAATTTAGTTCTCCATACTACCAAAGAGTATTACATAGGTATCAAAACCACTGGGATTGGGTGTTATTTTATAGTTCATGACACCCGAACCTAGAGATTAATAACCATGTCTTGAACTTTGTTAATTCCATCTTATTAGGACTGGGCTGAAGAGATCCAGATGGATTTGTAAAATTTTGCAAAATGTATTTTATTACGTCAATAATAAAACACTGATATTCCCTTTTCGCATATGCAATTACTTTTAGGGCTCATGCACACAATGTAGTTTGCAGCAGTCTTTGATTTGTCAATAAGGTACATGTCTTTCCTTTCTACTTTACCCACTCTTCACTTTGCTTTCAAAACACATTTCAAAAACCACATTAAGGTGCTCTGGGGGACCAGGCCTAAATGTCCAAGGCCATATCATCCTACAAGTCTCTAACCAGTTGTACTCTTCATCCTCAGAATTGTTCTCTTTTAAAGTAACTGGGTGCATATTTTCTAGATGAATTCCTCCTCCAGAATATAAAGGGTTCATTGATCCCATTACTCTAAAGGTACATGTATTAATCATACAATCTTATCCCCAGCTCAAACCTGGCAGTTCATAGAATACACAAAAAAAGACTATATGAAGTGAAGAGTGATACAGATTATAAAAGGTATGTTAGGTATCTGCTCCAGAGCAGCCTTATGTATTTATGAGGCACAAGACAAGTTATAAAGTAGACAAGACAGGGATATACAGACACAACATACAGATATAATAGGCACATGCATAATACACAGAGGGATGATGTACAAGGACAGTCCAGAATGCAGACGAGAAACAGATGTGCAGCTGGTATACACAGACAAAATACAACATGTAACGATAAGACCGAGATGTATAGATACTATATGGAAAGAAATCAGACACAGGACAAAGGCTTCCTTAACACTTTATAGACTGTTGAAGAGCAGGCTTTATTTATTGGTGCTATGTGATGCATCAGCTTTACTTTAGATGGAGTGAAGGGCCACTTCAGCTAAGTAAAAGAATATCAAAGTTTTTCACATTACCTAAATATTAAAAAATCTGGGAAATAATCTCTAAAGAGAGACTTTACGTGCCACGTTGTTCAACACAGTGTTTGTTCTTTTGATGTATAGCCTATGGTTGTTGATATCGGTTATCAGCCAGTTCAGATGAGAGAGTTCAGATGACTGTGGTTCCTGTGAAAGTTTTTTTTCTTTTTTTCATTGTAGAATTTAACTAAAATGGATTATCTTTGCCTATAGATTTGAAGTATCTGTGATAACCACTATATAAAAGAGATTCACATATAGATTATTGAGAGCCAGAATAAAAATGGGCAAAAACAGTGCAAGGATATTGTAAGAAGTATGACAGTGCTAAAGACACCAGATAAGATTAATCTAATTAGTACTTACATAGGACTGCCCATGTTACTGTCCCTTCCTTCTTATGTTACAAATATATGGCACCTGGTTTTAGGCCCTCCACAAGTTATGTTAATGTAACGGATAGTATTCTTCCCAGTTTAAATACCATCTATAGTATCTTTCAAATACTTATAACAGCCCACAAGGAGGACAGGCAGAGTTGCATCTTTATTGCAACAGTAGCATTATCAGACAGCAAAACTTCTGCACTAATACAAAAAGTGTTCCCTAGGGTCTTTTATGTAAAATGCGAGTTGTGTAAAATAATTAAAATTCTTCGAAAAAAAATGTACAAAGTGAGTATCAAATACACGATCTAAAGTGAAAATAGCACAATGCAAGGAGTCACATTATTATTTGATATGTGTTTTACCCTCCACGGTGTTTAACACTCAGGATTTAACAAAGTGTACAGAAACACAGTAAAGAAAGAAATCACATGCTTCACCTAGTCTGCTCTTGTATTATTTTAGGATTGATATGTATATCCCAAGCAGGCTTACATTCACTTACTGCTGATTTTCCAACCACATCTGCTAGAAGTTTGTTTCAAGCATCTACTACTCTTTCAGTTAAAAAATATTTTCTGACATTGCTCTTAACCAGACTTGTTGTGACTGCTGCCCACAGAAGAAAAAGAAATCGCTAAGTTACTCCAAGAAGACAAGGAAAGTGCATGTTATTTTAGAACCATATAACTTAGACACAAGTCAAGTTATTAAGTTATTGGATGGGACAAAGACATAGAAGCATAACAAATATCCCCATGCATTAAACACAGATAAGCAGATGTCCAAGGACATCTGTCACTACTCAGTGCAGGAATACAAATAAGTTCTCACTTTTATATAACAAAAGTATCATACAAAACACATCACAATTCTATAATAAGTAAAAAATAAGGTCTCTACTTCAGTGTCATAGGTTTGCTTCTGTCAAAGATGCTGCTAAATCCACCTGTAACAGCAGGAGTCCAATAGTTTTAAGCTGTCTGTGCTCAATATAACAATAATTCCAAAATATGAATCCAATACTCTTCCTTATTTCCTGCAACCTGATACATTACTCTGCGTCTCTGTTCTGCCTGCGAAACCCGACTACTGAGGTTAAGGCTTGGATGGAAATTATGCCGTAATTATACATGTAATGGTACAAATTGTAATTTTATACTAGACTGTATCACTATAAAGAAGGAAAAGAAAGAGTGGCAATTTTATTCAATTTCAGATCACCAGCAGCAGATTTATTCTTCAATGCGCCTGAATGTTGTCCAGGTGGACCAGCAACAAAATAAAGAAACAGTGGAATTAGGCATTTCAGAGGTGTTGCTTCTTAACTTAAGGTACCACTAAATAATAAAATAAAACTGTATATAAAAGAAGTCTAATAAATGGGAAGTACATTTTCATGCATTGCTGTTTTAGGTGCAGGCAGTGGGGCTGAATACACAGCACTATACATGCAACCCACCGTCTAGCAGGACACTGGAAAGGAAATATGATGTCATACTTTTACTTAGGGGCACTCACAGTGTTAAAGCTCTGCATACAATGTACCACACAGCAGCACAAAACCCACAGTGTCACAAAGTCTTGCAGGAAACAGTATATGTAATACAGACAAGAGCACCCACACAACTTCACACAGGGAAGCAGAAGACAACTGTGGTGGCCTCTCTGCTCCCTTGGATTTTAATGGCACATTTCCTGCTTCATTACACACCAAAGTTATGGGGTCTGAAAGCCGCTGTTGGGTGACTGTGCAGTATCATGGCCCCCTCCCTGTAGTCCTACTGATCTCAGCTGTGTAAACATCCCATCCTCACCCCCTAAAATTCCTCTAGGTTCCGAAAGGGATATGTAACCGGTCACTTTGGCCTTGTAAAGTGCTCTGCAACTCTTATACCAATGTGTCTTGTATTCTGTAAAGACAGCTGAATATTTCTAAAAGGCAGATCCCTGCTGCTGGAAAAGCAGAGGAAAATTATTCCGAAAATGAAGGTGACGAAAGACAATAGGAACAAGCACGTGTATCTTAATCGGTGGAATGGCCTGTAACAAATAGCAAGTCACTTTATAGCCAAATGATTCCTCTTATTTAGTAGGGAGGACTGAAAAATCATCTCCAGGGCTCACTTTGCTGCTGTACACACTTTTAGGCAAACTTTCAGACAAAGCCCCAGCTACACTACATAAAGCGGACGTTGTACTCAACAGGTGTTATTTATTTTCCACACATAAAAATATTTATCCATACAACTAAGCAGGTGCCTCAAATATATGTGCTGCCTGCAGTCCTGCAATACAACACACAAACCGAACAAACTCAAACGTTTACTTTACAATACATACACTGCTAAAAAACAGTTTTAACTATGTAGCTGCCAACAAAGCCAGAAGCTAATTTATAGACAAACTGGGTCTCTAATTCTGTTACCCTGTCAAAATACCTATAGGGATTGGAGAAGGGTAGGGAAAACAACCAAACCAGCCAAACACTTCACCGCATATAAAGGTGATTTTTCTTCAGGCATAATAATGGCACTAAAATATTAACTGTACCACAGCAGCGTAATATGAACAATTAATTTTTTAAAAGACATCTGGAAAAAGGTAAAAAAAACAAAACACAGAAATAGTGAACCAGTGAAAGTAAGAACTATACCACAACCATGAAAACTAGATCAAATGTCAAAGCCTTATAGCAAAGAACAATAAATGAGTGGCAGGATGGAAACTGTAGTTTTAGCTTAATATCATGCATTATCCTATGAATGGTAATGGAGTATAGCAACTATACAGACAACACATTCATTCAAATATGTGGCAAAAATAGAAGCAAAAATTTAGACATACAGTGAATTTCAGTTTTCAAAAATGTATATATATATATATATATATATATATATATATATATTATATATATATATATATAATTATATATATTCAAAGACACCTGTGCTTATTACAACAAAATAATAACCCAGACCCTGCATTTAAATTCACTTGTGATCGAGAAATAATTAACAATAACAATCTATAAAGTGGTATAGGTTATATTAAAAATAGAAATATGTGATTTTTTTTTCACTCCATACACTAAACATAAGCACAAAGATCTGATAACATTACAGAACTAAACTGCAATATGTCAGGAAAATCCTCTGTCTATACGTTTACCTTCAGGTACTGATCCTACAAATGGTGGATGCTCTCAGCCTGAGGAAGATCATGCGATAAAGGGAATACCAGACCGATAACTTGCCAGGATCATTATATACAGCTTCCTGGGAACACTACTGTCTTGTAGAGGAGACAATGTAAAATATTGGTCTACAAGTGATTTGTAGATATTCTGCATTCAGACCCAAGCATGGGATTTTAGATTAGACGCCATACATTTTCACAGCAAAATTACTTTCTAAAGCACACAAACCAACAAAATAACTACACCTTAAACTACATGATTTCTTTTCTATTTAAAAATGACAGATATATTAATAAAGAATATTATGAACAGAACTTATAGCATTGTCATATATAAATGAATATATAAAATATGATGAAACCAATTGAAAGTGTGAATTTTTAATAGAAAAGAAACCATACAGACACAAAAAGTTTTAGAGCCTTCCAGATCGGCCAGAGTGTTAAGTCTTTCACCAGCAGAGCACAAAGCTCAGTATTGTTATATATTGAAACAAGTGCACGGATCATAATTTCAAGACTACATACATATGTTCAAGGGAAAATAGGCAGAACTCCACCTGCACGCTGCTCATCCCAGACTCCACAAACTCTTGTGTGTGAATTTCTAGTAGCCACGCATCCCCAGATTTGCTCTACATACATATTTCACATACATAAAAGTGTACGGAGATATGTTTGAAAACTGGACAAGATACATTTATGTTCTAATTATTTATAAATTCTGACAATCGTATATATTCTTCTTCAGGATTAAAGTTAATCCAAGTCGAGGAATACAATGTCTACATTATAATACATATTTAAGAGCCACAAAATATTTTATTAGATTTTCATATGTTAGAAAAATAAACAAAAAAAAAACTCTTACCCGTGAAACTGTCTCTTGCTGTTTTGACTTTAATACTGCTATTTTCTGTGTTACTTATACATGTAATCATTAACCTATATACAAACAGAGGTGCGCATACTAGCCATCCTGACGACGGTACACAAACAAAACCCACACAAGAGGCTTTCTAGGAAGGAACAGTCACTTTAGTACCAGGATCATAAATGAAGGTTGAGTCTCTAGAGGTCACGCAGAGGTGGCCAGGAAAAATGTCCCACTTCAGATGGATGAGAGACTAGTTCAGATTTTCCCCTCTAGAATCTCGGAAGTAGAACTACTTTGGTAGTCGGTTGCGTCCGTATACTTTGGAGTCCCACATCTGTATGTAAAAGTTCAGGGGTGCATTCACAAGACGCCACTCCCAAGACAGCACTCACTATCACAGAAGTTATGTCGGAGGAGGACAACACAAAAGAGCCATGTGGGAAAGGAGATCCTTCAAAGATGCACGAATAGGGGCCCTGAAACACACCCCACCCCTGCTCCATGAATAATAGAAAAATCAGACAACTAGATCACTTCTTTTTCCCTAGAAATGCGGGTGTTACTGCAAATAATGTTGGCATTTGGACTAATAACCCAACAGATTTTGGCATCTATATTCCCAATACATCTCCATATATTTACATACCAAGCACACACTTCGAAACACCCACACAGATAATGGAAGCAATCATTTCTTGATTACTGTCACCTCGTTAGCATGTGGGGAATCTGACAGGCAAGTCTCCGAAGATTTGCACCAGGGCCGCCATAGTCAAGCGAAGACGACCCATCTTACAAGAAAGAGACACAATTATGCAGAGATTATTTACAGCAGCAGACTGTGGCGGCCAGGTGGCCAACAGCAATCTCTGTATACTCCTGTATACAATGGGCAACTTTACAACTTCAACAATGTTTAAGAAAGAGAAAATCGAGGACATGTAGTGAAGGCTTAGCCATGTGCCAGCCTCGCCAGCCAGCATATGTTGTGCCTCCAAGTGTTGGGTGAACTTCACAGCCTGGGACATCTGTCCAGATGGGGCCATGAAGCTGCCAATACATGGAGCAATGAAGATGTCATCTGATAGCTGGCATTATCTGTTCTCCCATAGATCTAGATGACCTGTGTCCTGTGCAGGGATGGCTCCTGGTGAGGAAGTGTCTGAACTCACCTCTAGAAGCGGCCAGAGTAGCTCCCCGCGAGGGATCTGCCACAATCCATGCAGATCATGGAGGCATCAGCAGAACTTGGGGCAGAAGTTTGGCTCCAGCGCTGGCTATGTGTCCACGAGCAGGTGGAAGACACTATGGGAAGAAAATAATCAGATCACCGAGATGCGGCCAACTTGGGCGCGACGAGCGGCCGTCCCCGCTGCTCCTGAGGCGCACACTGACTGGACTGAGGAGCAGCAGGCAAAAAAAAAAAAAAAACTCCTTCCTCGCCCCCCCACTGTGACACTACAAAGACAAGAGCGGAGCTGCACCTCTGTGGATCTGCTCCCTCCCCTCCCAAAACCCACTCAGACAATCCAGTGCCGGCCCCCTCCTCCCCCGCCCTCCCTGCAAGACACCAGCTCCGAGCCGAGAGCAAAGAAAGCACAAGAAAAGCCCGGCGCTTCTCTCCAGGCCCGAAATCCGAGCCGCCTCTTCACAAGTCACTGCACACCACGCTCAGCTGCCTGCTCCTCACTCGCAAATCAACAAACTTTTCATTTACTGCTGACGACACCTAGGAGCTGAATGGGCACTGGGACTGTGGGCCACGGGGCTGATAGCTGAAGGAAGTGGGCACAGAGGACTTCTCGTACAATACAGTGGGTCTGGGTAGCTAATGGGCACCGGGACTGTGGGCCACGGGGCTGATAGCTGAAGGAAGTGGGCACAGAGGACTTCTCGTACAATACAGTGGGTCTGGGCAGCTAATGGGCACCGGGACTGTGGCCCACAGGGCTGGTAGCTTGAAGAAGTGGGCACAGAGGACTTCTCGTACAATACAGTGGGTCTGGGTAGCTAATGGGCACCGGGACTGTGGGCCACAGGGCTGATAGCTGAAGGAAGTGGGCACAGAGGACTTCTCGTACATACTCAGTGGGTCTGGGCCAGCTGATTGAGTGGCCACCTGGACGTGTCGGGCCAACTAGGGGACTGGGGCATAGGCTTGAAGAAGTGGGCACAGAGGACTTCTCGTACAATACAGTGGATCTGGGCAGCTAATTGGCACCGGGACTGTGGGCAACTGGGCTGAAAGCTGAAGGAAGAGGGAACAGAGGACTTTTCATACCGCAATACAGTGGTCAATGGTAGCTAATGGGCATCGGGACTGTGGGCCACAGGGCTGGTAGCTGAAGGAAGTGGGCACAGAGGACTTCTCACACCATCCAGTGAATCTGGGTATCTTATGGGCACTGGGACTGTGGGCCACGGGGTTGGTGGCTTTAGGAAGTGGACACAGAGAACTCATACAATACAGTGGATTTCGGCATCGAATGGGCACCAGGACTGTGGGCCATGGGGCTGGTCGTGTGAAGAAGTGGGCACAGAGAACTTCTCATACGATCGAATGAATCTGGGCATCAAATGGGCACTGGATTAAGAGACTGTGGGCCATGGGGCTGGCAGCTGAAGGAAGTGTTCACAGAGAGCTTCTCATATGATCTAGTGGATCTGGGCATTGGTTTAAGGGACTGTGGGCCATGGGGCTGACAGCTGAAGGAAGTGGGCACAGAGGACTTCTCATACGATGTAATGGATCTGGGCATTGAGTGGGCACTGGGTTAAGGGACTGTGGGCAAAGAAGTGTGTACAGAGGACTTTTCCTACCATCCAGTGGATCTGGGCTTCTAATGGGGACCGGGACGGTGGGCCACAGGGCTGGTAGCTTGAAGAAGTGGGCACAGAGGACTTCGCATACGATCCAGTGGATCTGGGCATCGAATGGGAACTAGGTTAAGGGACTGTGGGCCATGGGGCTGGCAGTTGAAGGAAGTGGGCACAGAGCACTTCGCATATGATGCAGTGGATCTGGGCATCGAATGGGAACTAGGTTAAGGGACTGTGGGCCATGGGGCTGGCAGCTGAAGGAAGTGGGTACAGAGAACTTCTCATATGATCTAGTGGATCTGGGCATCAAATGGGCATTGGGTTAAGGGACTGTGGGCCATGGGGCTGGCAGCTGAAGGAAGTGGGCACAGAACTTCTCATTTGATCTACTGGATCTGGGCATCAAATGGGCATTGGGTTAAGGGATTGAGGGCCATGGGGCTGACAGCTCAAGGAAGTGGGCACAGAGAACTTCACACATGGTCTAGTGGATCTGAATATCAAATGGGCACCAGGTGGGTACTGGGTTAAGGGACCGCTGAGCTTATCTAACAACAACACTAAGGAGGAAGCTGCATTGAACTTAAACACCTAGGTTGACATGTATGAATCCTGGCGCTGACAGGCCAGTTCTAAATCACTTTAAGGCAGTGTAGAATGCGGCAGAATGTATGAACCTGTTCTTCTGCAGTTCATACATACTGGCGCAGTCTAGTGCCAATACGACAACTCAGGCTCAGGCACCACCTTTAATCTGGTCAGGCTGTTCTAACTGTTCTGCACCTAGATTTAGTGTCAAAGAATCATAAATGTGTCTACTTCTATGAATGTGGTGGGACACGACCCCAGAACGCCGCTAAACTTTGGCACATTAAAAAGTGTCTTTGGTGCATCATAAAGGCACTTATCGCGCCAAAGTTTGAATTACACCTGTTCATATATTCTTTTTGGCTCAAAGTACACCAGGAAACTGGCACAGCCCCATTCTTACATGTCACCCCGAGTACTTGCCCCAAAGTCGGTCTGCCAGGTGAAGGAAGTGAGCACAGAGGACTTCTCATATGATTTAGTAGATCTGGGCCACTGAGTTTATCTCTCAATGACACAGGAGGACACTGCATAGAACATCACGTTTAATCTGTTTAATGTATCCATAGATTATGTAAAAATGTATCCATTAAACATATACAAACAGGCTTTATGTTTGTATACATTACTCATTGACTCTCATTAAAAACTTCAAGTATATTTTTTGTAGAAAGGACAAAAAACTGTAATAATCTATGTTTTTTCATCCTTTGAAAAAACGTGTACGCTCAGCAGAGTACAAAAATACATGATGTTAATGAAGCCTAAGACAACTAGTACTTGCCCTAAAATGGCCCTTGCAGATAAAGGAAATGAGCACAGAGGACATCTCATTTGATCTAATGGATCTGGGTCACTGAGACAATGATACAATGTAGGATGCCCCCAAGTGGATCTGACAGATTAAGCTGTCAAGGAAGTGGGCAAAGAAGACTTTTCATAATATTTAGTGGATCTGGGCTACTGAGCATAGAACTAAGACACCTAGGGGAACATGAATGGAAACTGTCTACGTCTAAGACTTTCTTTGTTGCCCACAACAACCAATCAGAGCTCCCCAATTCATTTTTTTCAGTGCACTATATGAAATGAAAAGGGAGCTCTGATTGGATGCTATGGGCAACAAAGAAAGTCTTACACCTAGGCAGTTTTCATGAGGCCCCCAGTACTTGCCCCAGAGTGGCTCTGGCAGTTTAAGGAAGTGGGCACAGAGGACTTCTCATATGATCTAGTGCAGGGCCACATCAACATGATGGTTGTCCTCAGAGAGCTGTTGGAGGGTAGCTGGTTAGGGCTGTTAGAGCTGTGCCACTGTTTGTGAGTTGCTGAACAAAGCGGTGTGAAGTTGTGTGCCATAGCTTAAAATCCAAGATGGCGCCCCCTCCCTGTACTACCACCATCTCCTCTGCCAAGTGCTGGATGCTTACTCTGGGGACAGTGGAGAGCCAGTCCTTCTGTATTCGGACCTTGTTTATCCATGCTAACTTAGCTCTTGCGGGCCTAATAAAATGATGTGTTGGGCCACATTCGGCCTGCATGCCTTGAGTCTGACGCATGATCTACTGGACCATGCACAGAATTTGGTTAGTTTAAACTATATGTACGAGTGATGCCTGGCTGGAAAATATGTTGAAATGGGCAGAGATGTCATGTCTTGAAATGGCTTAAATAGCTACTGATCAGGTGCTGTCACTGTACACAGGAAAATCGATTAGATTCTAAAGTGATTGTAGCCTTGGCAGGAAGGTTATTTCATCACAAGCCTTTTCATTATACTTCTTTTCTGTGTAGGCTCCACTCCTGATTTTGGCTTACAAATACTGCTGCGAAATATGTGTGAACCCAGCCTGAAAGTGTTTTAAAACCCTGATGTCAGATTATAACTGTCCATCCACACGGCATCGTTTTCTCGTTGGATTTTCAAAAACGGATGGCGGATCTGTAAACCTACAAGAAACCATCCCCATAGATGTTAGAAAATCCGTTCAGTAGTCTACACTGAATGCATTTTCAGCTGGATGGCTTTTCTATTCCTAAAAACTTGAACATGCACAATCTTCCTCCCAGTTTTCAGCATAAGAAGTACAAATTCCATGGTTATGGGGGACGGGCAAATACGCAAACTGTGGACAGAACCATTCCTCAAAACTACTGAAAAGATGATAAAATACTTCTTAAACAGAATTCCAAACGCATTTTACCCCTGCCATGTGGACGTACCCTAACAGTACAGATACAAGTACTCTGGAGAGGATACGAACCAAATCCAAGATGCTTCTACGTATGATATTTGTCAACAAAGAGTAAACAGAGACTAGTTTAGGTAACTCTATTAAGTATTTCTTCAATGAACAACTGATCTAGCTAAACAGACGTCTAGTGACCTCCGTTTAGCATGCCATTCTTTTCAGCCTCTTATTCGTATAGTTGCAATGAAAAACCAGTAGATCAAATTAAAATGATAAAATTCCAATATTGTTCAAAAAGTCCTCCTCAGCATTGATGACACATGTAAAAGTGCACTGTCGCCTATAGTATCCAAGAATTAGTGTTTCATTCTGTAACACAGGCACAACGACACTTTTTTTCAGAAGCCTTTGCTTTATGCAAAACAGTCAGTGAGGTCTGAAAGACGTGTAAATCTGACCAATTTATTGGTGACTCTCCCCAAGGAGATATATACCCCCTTCTAAGCCACTCTCGCCTCTCACCCAGCCAACCAGTAAATTCTACTCTGCACTGACAAGAGTCAAATACCCCTAAACAGCTGTCTGTAAATTAACTGGTTGGGCTTAAATCCCTTTCACACTGCAAGGCTCCTGTGAGCTACATGTGGATAACTACATCCAATAGACTGCACTGTGGAGCTCCTCAGCTCATTTCCCATAAGCCTTTGCTTTATGCAAAACAGTCAGTGAGGTCTGAAAAGCGAGTAAATCCTCACACCGACCAATTTATTGGTGGCTCTCCCCAAGAAGAGATATTTCTCTTTTCTAAACAACAGACACTGTAAGAGTAAGTTCACACCAGAATATTACCTTCTGTGGACCTGATACATCTGAATACCTGCTAGTAGGTATCCAGCCAAATACTCCAGCGTTACTGGCATGTATCCATAAAGGAAAATAGAATAGCAATGTGACTGTTTTTGCTCTGTTTTAACCATACAATTTGACTATGTTTACTGTATTTTCTTCTATGGATATCCAGCAACTATGCCACGCTGTATGTGTGGACATGTGCTAGCAGGTATTCACATGTATTGGACCCATGGAGGGTAATGTTCTGATGTGACCTCACCCTCTGTATACCCACAACTTTTGTCTATTTGTGTGTCAGTTGGTTTTTATGACCGTTATAATGGCACTATTTGTAGCTTGGTAGTCCTCCACACATAAGTGCCTTTAAATCAAGGCCATTCTTGTTGTTAATGTTTCAGATGCCACTTTGATCTCCCGTGTATCTCCCACAGGTCAACATTTATCACCATTATTTACCGCAACTTACCATTCTAATGGCCACCTGCCAACTCACCACTTATCCTTTCACTATAAGATCATCGACACACCCTTTCTCACTGGAGACTAGATAAGATACCTACATGCCCTCTCCACAGTCCATCAAGTCAACTATATATTGCACTCTGAACTGGACTATCGTCACTGGAAACCCATGTACGCATCATGTAAATATAAGTATAAACTACTACCTACTGGACACCTCTGTTGTGCTAGGATTATACTCAGGGGAAGGAAGTTAGGTAAAGAGAGAAATTCTGTGATCTGTTCCATTTAGTTTCTATAAAAATATGTTTCTGTAGATACTTCCACCTGTCTCAGGTGTATTGTGTTGCTGTAGGCATTCCCTGACCTTTATTGCCTAGGGGCAAGGGTCATTATCAGTCCGCTGATTGTACAGTGAACAGTGAGCACCAAACCCATAGCCAATGACTCCTGTGGATAAGGCAAGAGTCATCTACATTTTATAAAAAATCCTCCAGTATATTGGCAGTATGAGATCAGTGGTTCAAAATTGTTTAACCCTTTGAAAAAAACACTGAAAATGTCCTCTTTTCCCACTTTGGCACTAATATAAAAGCCAAAGTGGTTAATATACTGAATTGTGTCTATACAATGTGAACACTTAATCCTTTAAAAACATGTGGGTACATAATCTGATGTCAGTTTTTTTTCCCTAATATCACTTTAGGTCATGTTGGCAATAATTTTCTTGCATTATAACAATCTCATCATTTTAGTAGAATCATGATTTAAGAACTCACAGAAAATCAAAAGTTTTGAGAATAAAAAAACTGGCCGAATAAGAAACCAACTTCAGCAAATTCACAGCCGGCTCCTGCGGAAGACGCTTCTCCCGCTTTTCTTCTTGTGTTCCTTTCTTGTGTCCCGGCCTCCTACTGCTCCACATTTAAAAGAGAAGGGAAGGGGGAGAGTGGGAGAAACTTTCTGCTTGTTTTTTTGTGTTTTCACACAGAGTTTGTGTGTGTAAAGTCTTAAAGCAACCAGAGCTCCAAAGAAATGGGGAGCAGCAGCAGGCATTCTTATAGCGTGAGGAGTAGAGACCTAGATTCTGATTATCAATCAAATTGTCTCTTGTAAAAAAGCAGAAGTATTACCATGTATTGTCAAATGGTAGAACAGTAGTGACAATTGTGACGGAAAATAATATTGTGTCCACTTAAATGTCACTCACATAACCAGCCCACAACATGGGTGATCTGATTAAGAACTGCTATATGTAGTTTATATTGTGACAAGTCAACTCGTATATATCTAATCATTGCACATAGATATAACTCATAATACACACGTTAAAAGCAACAGGGATAAACTGTATTATCAATGTTGCTTATAGATTGTAAGCTCCTATGGAGAGTGCTGTCTCTCCTCATTTTTCCACTTCATATTTGGTTAGACTATTCATTTGCTTCGATGCATTTTATGTATTTGATTTTCTGTAATTTTTTTGGGGATATTGTACACAGTTACTTGAGATTATAGAGCTTCAAAACCCATTATAATAAAACCAAATAAAGGTTTAAACTTTATTTTTATTGTCAATAAAGTAATTGGCTGTAAGTGTAGACATGGGACTTCTGTGATCATATCCAGAATCTTTTGTTAGTTTTGCTGTGATATATAAAACCACAGAAGATGTATCTGTGAAAACTAATGAGTTTACACATAATGAATTAAATAGATATGATTTACAGTAAACAATGCATGATTTGCATTTCTAACAACATAACAAAAGAGCTCTCCCTAGAAGATGAGAAGAAGTGTAATGATGGAGCAGAGGTCATAGTGGCTTAGAAGACTTTTCAGTGGTGAAGAGAGATAGTACCACACCGAGTCTAGAGGGAAGTGCTTGCTTTAGATGATGCTGAAGAAGTTGCTTTAGAATAGCTGAACAGCCAGTGATCAGGCTAATAACATATGTTCCCTTTAAGTACTGCACAGAAAGGTAATTTGGAGGGCCTGCAAGAAATATCTAAGGTGCATAAGAATAAACAGCTCTGCAGGCTGGTAGCACTGACATGCCAGAGAGGAATCCTGAAAAAAAAAAACAGTCATTGTGTATCTTTTGTTGGGCACTGGGGGCTTCAATAACACGCCTCACACTTACTTTAATTAGCAAGTAATTTAAATTGCCTCTGAGCCATGTTCAGCGGAAATCCTTACTGGAAACAGATCCCACCATGTCACTCAAACAGCCTGACATTCCCAGGACTTTGCTTACGTCCTAGATTTAGTCTGGCTGATAAAAAAAGGGAAAACAGCAATATAAAGTCTGTTAATCTACTTATCCTGGAAGAAAGTGGCAGGTCAGTCAGCAGAATACATACAAGTCAGAACGCATCCAGACTACATATGTCTGGAAACATTTTTTCACTGTATAGAAAACCATAGGCCGCTACTCTGGCTTATTTTAAAGCATACCTGTTGGTTCAGGTAACTTTTCAGGATAAGCAGTCAAGTCAGTGTACAATAGACATAGGACTATCTCTGGCCGTTATATCACATGGCCACTAACTTTAATTATTGTGCCTTAGCTAGTGGGTGAAGAATAACTGCTGTTATGAGCTATGCTCTCCGGTCACTTTCTAGCTGTAAAGACGGCCGCTAGTGGATCCACTGAACCACCGCAAGCTGTGGTGTAAGCTGCACCATGGAGCAGAGTCTAAGGGGCCAGTGGTTTTCATCAGATCCCACAGCAAGGCAGGATAGGCTTGCTGCGGCAGACAACCCACAGGTTGCTACTCCTGACGCGACTTGCCTGCAGTGGCGGCTGAGGTGTAGCGCAGTACAGAATCACTGGGAAGGCTCAAAGTTGGGGACAGGCAGGAAACTCAGGGCAGGCAGCAAGAATCGTAGTCAAGGGACAGAGGAAACGAAGTCTGGTACACGGTAAAGGCAAGAACACCAGGAAACGCTTTTTCGATAGGCAAAGGGCAATAAAGATCTGTCAGGGAGGTCAGCGGAATGCTGGGCAATATATAGTCAGCTCCTGGCAATTACCCAGTAACCGGTGTGCTGAAGCTTTAAATTTTACAAGTCGGCATGTGTGTGCCCTAGGGAGTGAGGCCGGTAGAGGCAGGGAGTGAGGGCGTGAGTAAACAGAATGGGGACCAGGTCTGCGAGTGCCCCCGCAACCCATGTGCAGGGGCAGCAGCAGTAGAGGAGCCAGGAGTATGGGTGCGCCCGCGACTTGACATGTGGGTTGTGGGACTACCCTTAACAGTACCCCCCCTTTGGCCTCCCCCTCTTTCTAGCCTGAAGGAACTTCTGTAGTAGGTCCCGGTCTAGGATATTGGCTTCAGGCTCCCAGGACCTTTCCTCTGGCCCAAACCCCTTCCAGTCTACAAGAAAGTTTCATCTTTCCCTAATCGTCTTCATAGCCAGAATCTCTTCTATGGCAAAGACATTGGTGGTATCTGCTTCGGGAGCCAGATAGATGACCCTTTGTGAAAAACGATTAAGGACTACATGTTTCAGAAGGGACATGGAAGGAGTTTGGGACGCGCATCATGGGTGTTAGAACTGTGCTACTGTCCCTTTAAGGGCTGTCTGTTGCATCCTCAACCAGTGTTCTGCATGGTGATAACTGGGTTAACTAGGGACAATCCCTGGCTGGGACGGTGGATTTAAATCTCTTCCTTTCTGTTAGACTCTGCTTGCGATTGCGTCGGTATCCTGGATCAGGGCCGGGACGATGGGTAGACAGAGGTAGGCGATCGCCTAGGGCACCTTCCTCTGCCTGTCACTAGGGGGCGCAGTGAAGGTATGGAGCCGACTCAGATGCTGAGCTGGCTCTATACATAGCAGGTGCCGACTGTAGGTCACAGCTGGCACCTTTCCTCAGCTGTAGATTGCTCCCCTCCCCTCCTGGCGCTGGATGAGTGTGCGAGGGCGACTCACATTGGTGTCAGTGCAGGCAGGAAGGAACGTTAGAAGAAGCAGTGCATCTTTCCTAATGTTTTTTCCCTTCTGACAGCTCCTGTCAGGATGGTGTCAGCACAGCAGAACCCTGTGTACTGCTGTGAAGAAGGGTGGAGCTTCAGCTCCCTCTCTTCAGCAGAGCACTGAGTGCTGAAGATAGAAGACTGACAGTGCTCACCAGGACAGTTGAGTGTTTTCTGTGAGGGGAGGCCACTAGGGTGGGGGTGGAGGAATCAGAGCAGTGGGAGGAGGGCCATTAGGGTGGGGGGATCAGAGCAGTGGGGGAGAATCAGAGCAGTGGGGGGAGGGCCATTAGGGTGGGGGGGATCAGAGCAGTGGGGGGAGGGCCATTAGGGTGGGGGGGGGATCAGAGCAGTGGGGGGAGGGCCATTAGGGTGGGTGGGGGAATCAGAGCAGTGGGAGGAGGGCCATTAGGGTGGGGGGGAATCAGAGCAGTAGGGAGAGGGCCATTAGGGTGGGGATCGGGCAATCAGAGCAGTGGGGAGAGGGCCATTAGGGTGGGGATCGGGCAATCAGAGCAGTGGGGTGTAATGTAGTACACTGAAAATTACATGTATTCTGTATTGCCATTAAACCATTACTTAGATTGTAAGTCTACAATTCCTGTAGATCAGAATACCACCCCCCCTTTGGGAATGGAATGTGTAGCCTGTGATTGTAAAACTTTACAGAAAGTCATTTTGGACAAGTATATTACCCTGTGTGGTTACAACCCAGTGCATGTCTGATAAGCACTAAATTGATGACAATTTTACGACTCGTAACTAGTGTTGAGCGATTTCTTTGGGATCGAATCGGGGGATAGGGGGTCGG